>JACEIK010000169.1:491336-502264 GCA_018107945.1 Datura stramonium | reverse complement strand
ATAAAATAATTTATATTTTATTTAAAAAGTAGCCCATTTTATAAGCAGGAAAAAGCCCACAAGGTAAGCCCAAAATCGAAAAAATCAAATTAAATAAACCGAACCGAATTACAAAAAAACCGAACCGAACAGAACTAATTCAGTTCGATATTTGGTGCCCCTTCTTCATAACCGAAAACCAAAAAAACTGAACTGAAAAACCGAATAACCACCCCTATCCGTAGGACTAACAAGTCTAGGCTAATTCATCACTGCTTCTATCTTTTGAGAGTCCACCTGCACACCCTCACTAGACACCACATAACCCAGGAATACTACTGAGTTCAGCCAAAACTCACACTTGCTAAATTTAGCAAACAGCTGGCAATCTTTGAAAGTCTGCAACACAATCCTCAAATAAGCAGTATGCTCCTCCTTTCTCTGAGAGTATATAAGAATATCATCTATTAAGACAATCATGAACATATCCAACTATGGCTTGAACACCCTGTTCATCAAGTCCATAAAAGTTGCAAGAACATTTTTTTAGTCCAAAAGACATAACTACAAACTCATAGTGACTATACCTAGTCTTAAAGGTTATCTTCGAAATGTAACTCTCCCTAACGTCAGAGCTGATGATAGCCGGATCTGAGGTCTATCTTTGAGAAGCACTTAGCACCTTGAAGCTTGTCAAACAGGTCATTAATCTTGGGGAGGGGATACTTATTCTTGATTGTGACCTTGTTATACTGCCGATAATCACTACACATCTAAGAGAACCATCCTTCTTCTGAACAAAGAGAACTATAGCACCCAATAGGGACATACTAGGCCTGATGAGACCCTTATCTAAAAGATCTTTCAACTGCTCTTTTAACTCCTTTAGCTCGGTGGGATCCATTCTATAAGGAGGAATTTATATGGGTTGCATATCAGGGAGACAGTCAATACAAAAGTCAATCTCTCGCTCGGGAGGGACTCCTGGTAGATCATCTAGGAACACCTCCAGATATTCACATGCAACAAGAACTTACTGAAGAGTCGGGGTCTAAAACGTAAAATCCTAAACTCATCTAGATGGTATACACAACCCTTGGAGATCATCTTTCTGGCCTTAAGATAGGAAACAAAGCGACCTACAGGCACAACTGAACTACCCTTCCACTATAGGACTGGTTCACTTGAAAATCAAAACTCTACCGTATAGGTTCTATAATAGACCGAGGCATAAAAAGCATGTAACCAATCCATACAGAAGATAACATCGAAATCGTTCATATCTAACTCTACTAAGTTGGCTGAGATGACTTTCTGAAGAATCATGACCAGGCAATTTTTGTATACCCGTCAAGTTAAAACTAACTCACCAATAGGAGTAGAGATTGAGAAGGGTTCTAACAGGATTTCAGGACTGACACTGAAACTAACAGCAACATAAGGCGTCACAAAGGATAATGTAGCCCTTGGATCTAGTAAAATTCATAAACATCAAGATGGAAAACTCGCAACATAATAGTGACCACATTGGGTGAGCACTCCTGCTCATGAAGAGATAAAAGTGCATAGAACCTGTTCTGGTGTTGTTCGCCACCTGCACTAGAAGAGGCGCCTTGCTAAGATAGGCGAGCTGCTGAAGTGGTGGCTGCGGCACGACCTCTACTATCACCATGCCTAGCCAAAGGATAATACTTGCGTATGTGCCACACCCGAAGAAAAACTTGGAGCCAACCAAACACTCTCTAGGTGTTTCCTACCACACTTCCTATAATTTGGAAAAGTGTGCTCTCCAGTCATGCTCCCCTGACCCCTAGAGCCTGACACTTTGCCTCTCTGATCTCTTCGAGGTTTGGATGGAACACTGGTTGATGATGTAGCTGGGGTTGGCAACCTCTGGTGGGATTGAGGGCGATGTCCACCACTGGATCTCTGTTGGAAATGCCTATAGCTCCCTATCCTGGCCCTTTTGGCCTCTCTCTTCTTTTTCTTCATCTGCTCTAACTCTTTCTGCTCGGCGTATATAATTAGTCAGAGATATCTATATCATTAATTAGTATGATGGTCCTGCACTCCTTGACCAATAAATCTGCCAACCTATTCATGAATATGCTTCAACGAGCTCTCGGATTAGCAACCATCTCCAGTGCATACTTGGACGGTTGAGTGAACTTTAAGGCATACTCCTGAATAGTCATATCATTTTTCTTTGAATTGAAGAACTCAATTGCCTTTTCTTCCCTCAACTCTCATGGGAAGAACCCGTCAAAGAAATTCGTAACAAACTCTTCCCAAGTAATGGAGACTGCACCAACTCCCTTGCTCTCCTTCCACTACCGAAACCATATATGAACAACCCCTTGAGCTGATAGGAGTCCAAGTCTGCACTATCCTCTTCTAAAATTCCTATAACCTAGGTAATCTTCTGGACCTCCTCAATAAACTCCTATGAGTCCTCATCCACCTTTGACGCATGAAACTCAGGTGGGTTCATCTTGACAAAGACTCGCACCCTAGCCATCGCTGCATTCCCATTTTGGTCCACATGAGCCACAACCTACTGGTTGACCTGAGCAGTCATGGCCTGAGCTAACATTTGAAAAGCAGCCTCGAACTTAGCATGAGTAACCTGCTCTGACAAGGGATCAGCTAGAGCTGGTGGGGCTAGCTGATGCCCATCTCTATTGCCACTGCCATTTCTTCTTCTATTGACTCAGTGGGGAAGCATACTTCTAAAAACGCGTATTGCATGATTTAGAGGAACGGGAGAGTTCATCGCAAGACATAGATCATGAAAGTAGGGTAATTTCCTAAAATATCTCATACCCTCTTCCCCATAAGTGTGGCGCGCTTCATACCCATATAAAAGACTCTACTTAATGCGGCTTTCAGATACCCTAGGACACACCTAAACCTTTATTCTGATACCATGTTTGTCACGACCTAAACTTGGACCCCGAATTGAGACACGGGACCTAGAACTATGAATGGATCCAACCTAACCCATGGCATAAACATGACATGAATAAGAGAGTATCTAACAGGAATTAAATCATGAACGTAACTTAAGCGAAAGTCTGCATAACATAACTATATGAACATAGACATGAGCCAATATTACTGAACCAGCAATACATAGCGGTCAGAAAAGCCTTTAAATATATGATGAGATGATGGGAAAATACCCCAAAATAGCTCGCTAAGTCTAAAACTAAAATACATAAAAAAAGAGACATAATTAAATTTGATGTCCTTGCATCATGAGGACTCACCAAAATTAGGATCGAACTGGACTGAGAGGGAGCGAGCTAACGATGGGACTGAGATGTCACCTGAACCTATATCATGAGATTATATAGCATAGAGTATGTGATCAGTACTTCGAATGTACTGAGTAAGTAGAGAAAGGAAAACATACTAGTAAAATGATAGTTTATAATCATGATTATAAAACAAGATAGAGCATGAGAGTAAGGATAACATGATAAATGTCATATTCCTGAAGTAATCATAATCATGTGATATTCATCATAGGCTGAACATAATTACCCAAGGTTTAGAAATAGAGATCATGTAGTGTACCAAGCTTGAAATCATTAGTGAAAACTCATAAACTGATCAATAGGTCAAATGTGCTATAAAACATAATATCATAAGACTTAAACACAAATAACTGAAAACATGAAAAACAATGGGAGGCATCGTCATAGCTGACACCATCAAGATAGTGCTAACGTGATGCCCCAACTATCTCTCTTAAGTGGGAAGAGCCGTCCTAAGCCTTGCAAGGGAAAAGAATGATGGAGGTGTGATATCACTGGTGTGCCCTCAACGGGGGAACCTCTCTCTTGAGAGGTCCCAAATAAGAATATATTTCTATTGTGGCGCGTATTTATGAGACCGGGGTCTCAGAATCCTTGGCCTACTCAGTGCTGGACACTACTCAAAGAACATGTATATAGCTTATAATTGTATTCTTAGAACATAACTTGAATCATTTTCTTGGGAGTCTTGACTCCAAAAATTTCCTTAAAAGTGATCTTGTAAGCTTGGCTAAAATCATGATAATACATACTTGACTTTACATGGGCTTGCTCAAATCATAAAATCATACATACTTGAAAATAAGCTTCATAATTTGAAATCATGGAAACATAAGTTTAAGAATTCATAAATATTCATGCATACTTTGATAATTCATCATACTTGAAATCATGGGCTCATCAGCTTGAAATTCATAAATCAGGCATAATAGGGCATAATCTTCATAAACTTGAAATCATGAATGAGTAAGTAAATTGAGAGTCAAATCTGCCCTAATAGCCCTAAATCATCAATTAAAACATGAGAGAATTGAACCGATAGAGATATCATCGATAATTTAATTGAATTGGGTTAAACCCTAGAATTTCAACGTAACATGCTTAAAGACTTGAAATCATAAAATAGGGATGAAATTGTACATAAGGGTGGAAGAATTTCCCCCACTCATAATCCTACATACTTGGGTAATTGACTCCTAGACTATTCTTTAAAAACCAAGAAAGATTTGAAGAGATTTTAGAAGAACCCTAGCCTTGATCTTGAGCGGAAATTCCAACTATTGGTCTTTGAAGGGAATGAATAATTTAGCTAAGTTAAACCTCTTTAATTTGATCTTTAGGAAGCCTAAAATGACATTATTTTGGAGTTCAAAGTATAAGAGTTTACCAAAATGCCCCTGGACTATCTGGATTTTAAAACAACTGGCAGAAACAACGACCCATACAACGGGTCGTGGTCACATACAACAGATCGTTGGTCCGTCCATTATTTCCTATCCTTCCTCCAAAATTCTTTGAATCTCATTCAAGGACAACAAACAATGACTCGTACAATTAAACAACGGTCCATATAATCCCCTCATGGGTGTCGGGCCAACTTTTGGTAGTTCACGAGAACTGATTCAACGACTCATTGGTTGGAAGGACGAATCATCCTGTGACTCATTTTATGGCCCTGGTGCCATTTCTTTACTATTTTCCGCTGAAAGCCTCGGGTCTAATCTAAGGGACTTTTCGGGGTATTAAATACTCAGACTACCCCAAAAATTTACCACAATATCAATCAACAAACAGCCCATAATGACCACTTAATGACTCCCCTTAAGAAGGATGTTACCCCATCTATCATCGGGAAATGTCAAATGACCAATCAGAACCACATACATCAAAGAAATTTCAACATTTCACATCAGTCACCCATATTATCACATTTTCATCTACATTAGCTAGCACACAAGAAAAAAAGAAAATGACAATTTTCCCTTAAGAAAGATGTCACTCTATCTATCATCAGAAAAAATCATACATCTTAAATAAATAGGTTACTCAGACTTCACCCCCAACTAACATTTCAAAGAATAATAGCACACCCAATAGATATAGCATCAAGAAAAAAAAATTCCTACCCAATTGATCTGGCAATTTCGAGATCACCCACAATACCCCAAAAAATCAAATTCAACATAAACATGAAGAACATTCAGTGGGAAAATGGGTAAAACATAGGGATCAGAAAAGGAAGTCTGTCATGATTATTGTGCTACATATATTATTGATCTTAAGAATACCAAGATAAGAAATCAAAATACATACCAAAGAGTGAGTAGAGAGATGAAATTTGAAACTTGAAAGCTTTTCTTTTCACAACAATGGCACTGCCCCAAGCTCTTCTTCTTTTGTGTGGTGTTCTCAAATGCTGGTGATAGTGAAAAAAGGTGAAGAACAGTGGAATTTATAGGGAGGAAGAAGGTGAAAACTTGGGGTGGAATTGATGGGGTTAATGGGACAATATGGATAATTGAAATGGTGGTTGAGGAGTTAAGGAAACGGGAAAGTGGGCTAGAAAATGGGGTTTATTGGAACTGAGGGAGAAGTTGAAGAGACATGGGCAGAAATGGGTCAGGTTGGTGTACTTCCTCAATCCTTTGATACCCCTGCACTTCGAAGATTTGCACTTGCATTTTGCAGATGAGGCGCAGGCCCTCATCGCTTTTCTAGGCAGTCTGGACCACACTTGCGCTTGACCTGCACTCAGTAGGTTATTACCTGTATTTTGTAGGTGCCCCTGCTCTCTTTTTTCCACCTAGTTCACAATCCAATTCTCCTACACAACAAAAACAACAAATATGTAAAGTAAAAAAGAAAATTTAAAGACACTTGTGTTGCCTCTCGTGAAATGCTTGATTTAACATTACGATACGATGGTTTTACCTCACAAAGGTATCACTCATCGGGAGGTTTGTCCTCCACCTCAAGATCCTTCTCTTGCTCCTCTTCCTCATCCATCACACCAATTACTTTGCATTTATCAAGTGGTTTCACAGGTTGGCACACTTTGTATGTCACTTAATCACCACCCACTCGGAATTTCATTTCTCCAAGATCAACATCTACTAGAGCTCACCTGGTGGCTAGGAATGGTCCCCCAAGATAATGGGAACCTCAATATCCACATGTCAATCCTACACAACAAAGTCAGCTAGAAGGATGAATTTATCTACCTTGACCAAGACATCCATAAGAATTCCGATAGGGCGCTTTATGGATCGATCATCCAAAAGCAACCTCATTGTGGTAGGCTCGGGACTTCCCAATCCTAGCGTTTTAAAGATTACAAAGGGTATCAAATTTATGCTCTCCCCTAGGTTGTAGAGATCTTTGTTAAACACATACACCCCAATGGTGCAAGGAATAGTGAATGCTCCAGGATCATTCCTTTTCGATGCAAGGTTGTTTGCCATCACTGCACTACAATGATGTGATACCTCTACTGTGTTAGCATCTACAACTCTTTTCTTCTTCATGAGCTCCTTCATGAATTTAGCGTGACCCAACTCTACCAGCGATATGTTGATGGACAACTTGCTAAACATATCGATAAACTTCTTGAACTGATTGTCCTCTTTCATTTTGGTTAACTGTTGATGTCACGACCGGAGTTCACACCCTAGTCGTAACATGGGACAAGGAACCCCTAAAGGCTCCAGGTCAACCCATGACATAATCATAGCATATTCTTAACATAAGAAACATCTAACATCAGGAACAAGCGGAAGAAAATAACAAGAATCTAATATGATCCATAAAGACAATTTAATAACACTTAGATACATAGCTAAAACTGTCTAGACAAGTCTGAAAGCCTTCTACTAAACTGATGAGTTGCTGGGACAAGCCCCCAGCTAACTCCCAAAGTCTGAAAACTGGAACATAATAAAACAGGAATATAAGCCATGTCCTCGGAAGATGAGGACTCACCACTAACAACCGGGAGAGGAAGGAGTGTATCTAGCCATGTGACTGGACTTGGAGACCTGAATCTATATCATTAAATGATATAGCACAAGAGGCGTGCGGTCAGTACTTGGAATGTACTGAGTATGCAGGAACGTAAATAAATAACTCATAAGCATAAGTACATAAGTAGGAAGTACCATAAATCAAAGGATTAGTAACACAACCGAAATAAGGTACAACAACCTGGTATGAGATCCACATATTCATATAGACATAATCATATTATAAGGTCATGCATTAGTATAAGTTCAATGATGCAAAAAAGTAGTAATCATAATGATACAGAGATGAACCGCCATGACTGATATCATGAGGGTCCCTGACTGTCTAAGGGAACAAAGGCTCTGATATAGCGAGTCACTAACTAGTTAGGGATATTAGTCCCGACTGAAGGAGGAGAAACATGCTTGGCTAGTAGCTAGGGATGTGAGTCCCAACAGGCTAGGGAAATACTCTTGCTAACGAGAATCCCGACTGACTAGGAAAACATTCTTGCTAACGAGAATCCCGACTGACTAGGAAAACATTCTTGCTAACGAGAATCCCGACTGACTAGGGAAACATTCTTGCTAACGAGAATCCCGTCTGACTAGGGAAACATTCTTGCTAACGAGAATCCTAACTGACTAATGGTAATCTAAATTACAACAGCTAATCAGAGACAAGGACGTTTATTGATTTTTCCATCATACAACATTCTTATCAACAGGATGGGGGCTACATACTAATGACATCTAGCCCGACAGTTGAAATATCATTTTCATTCATTAGCATCATAATTCACCTCATCATGGAGTCCAATCAATAGTTATCTCAAGCATCTTACGCTAACGAGAATTCTACAGAGTCACATTATGCATATACTATCATGACATTCCGAATTCCATGTTCAGCTCATTCAACATGTAATATGAGATCATACATGGTTTATAAATGTAACTCATTCTCTATCAAGGTACATGACTTCGTTTATTTAGGTCTACAACATTCCACACACTTGTTATAATCACTCCTTTGTGAACTCTTTAGCCACGAACATTTTAGATTCTAAGATTTTTATAAAAACAATTTTAGTAAGGAAAAACAATATAGAATCCGCCCAAGATTCGAAGTGGAACAATGGAGATGAAATTTGTGATGGCACAAAATTTACTTCAATTACTCAAGCCCCAACGCCTAATCAATCCAACATGGTTATAAATATCATAATCAAGTCAGGGTTAATTATGCAATATTTCCACACTTCCATCAAAATCATGAATTTCTACGGTAATCAGGGGAGAAATGAACAATTCCCATTCAACATGTAAATCGGGTTAGTAAGAATATACTACACCCATACATACTCAACCTATATTCTCACAATTTCTTCATATTCATGCATGGCTACGAAAATTAATCGAACAATAAGCAACACCCATTCATTGCTCAATCCAATTTATGAAAAACATGATATCCTCATGCATTCCCAACATATGATCCATATTCCAAACAACCCATCAAATTAACATTCCAAATAAATTCCATAATTGCAGTAATTGTTTACATCTTAGAAGAATAATGAAGAAGAAATTACCCATTATTCAAACCCTAAATCACGATATTCTACATAAATTAAATAGGATACTTATTGAAAACATTTTTGGTCACAAGGATGGAAGAATATCCTTGTTGAAGTCCCGCATACCTGGTGGACGAAAATCCCGATCGAAATTCTTCCTTGAAGCTTGAAGAACACCTTGGTGAAACCCCTAGGATTTTTTTGAGAAGATAGGAGGAAGAAAGAGATTGAGAGAATGAGGGTTTAGGTCTAGAAGAACCCTTTAAAATGTCCCCAAACACACCCAAAATGACATCACTTTAAATCTGGGAGCGTGGGATTTTACCAAACTTCCCCTGAGAAAATCTGAAAAATTGTCCGAACTGATGCCACGACTCATCTAACGAGTCGTTGTCCCACCCAGCAACTCATTAGGTCCACTCATAAGGTATACTAGAAATTATTGATCCTTCAGGCCACGACCAACGTAACAACTCGTCACCAGCTCACACGATTCGTTATACCCTTTTGTTAAGTACACTGGAAATTTCTTGATAACCAAAACTTCTCCCCTCTAACGACTGACTTGACGAGTCGTTTCCAGGCCAGACAGCTCGTCAGGTCGTCTGTTGCCACTACCCTCTGACTCTCACACCACAAAAACACACGATTAATCTGTCACGACCCGAATGTACACCCGGGTCATAGACATGGGACAAAGGATCCCGAGATACCCCAAATCAACCCATGGCACATGAATTCAACTAAATCCCATTCAGTTAAGAGGAGAAATAATCATAAATATATAGCGGGAACGTAATCATAACATAGCCTCAAGAAATACCAATGTTTATATAGCGGAGTACTACATACTTGTCTGAAAGCCTCTAATACATAAGATGGGTGGGGACAACATCCCAAACTAACTCGACCAATATAGAAACATAAAAAACAATAAAGTCTGTAAAATAGCCCTAGGAATATGAGGACTCACCAACCAAGTTGCAGGCGTAGGCTGAGATGGCCTAAGGGTGAGGATGAGCCTGTGATCCAGACCCTGTATCATGAAATGATACAACATAGAAAGTATGCGGTCAGTACGTGAAATGTACTGAGTATGCAAGGTAAGTAAAACAGACATGTTAAAAGTAAAGTAAAATCATAAATAGACATAGGAGAAGGACATCATGCTTTTGCCAAATATCTTCATAATAAAACATAAGGCTCAAGACTTTCAAATCATTCATAATCATTCACTATCATAATCATAAATAATTCTACCATGGTATATATTGAGCCAATAACATAAATATAACAATGAATAAAATATGTGGAACAATGGGAGGACTCATCATAACTGAAACCATCATGGTAGGGCCTTTCATGATTCCCCACTGTCTCACTCAAGTGGGTAAAGCCGACCCTGGCTTGCCAAGCGAGGATCGTGTATAAGGCATGATATCACTTTTGAGGGGGATCATTATCATTACATCATAACTTTTACAACCCACGGTGGCACGTGGTTATGAGACATCGGTTTAGTCCTTTGAACGTTGGGCTGCTCGGTGCTAGACACGGCTCCCAAAAACATGCATATAGGCTCATACATAAATCACTAACATCATGCATAAAATTCATTGACTAAGATATAACATTTACTATCATTGATCCCCTTTAAAACATGCTTGGACAAGAATCAAGGCCCCTTTATATCGTCCAATGTCATAAATCGATAATTCATGAAATTCGTTTCGTAAATCATAAATCATTCTTCATCATGTGGGCATTTCCCAATACTCCATCATACTCATTTCTTCCAAAATATACTCATAAACATGGGTAACTTAGATTCATGCATTTCCATAATCAATAAACTTAAATGATGAATATTCATCATAAATCATAATTTTCATGAACTTCCATAAATGGGCAATTTAGATTTTAAAAGATCGAAACATAATTTTGAAGAAAATAATACGCAACCTGCCCGGCATTCATATTTCAATAATTAAAACTCAATTAAAATATGCCCATAAGGAGAAATCACATTGACATGCTTTGGGTAAAACCCC
>JACEIK010000169.1:437234-489612 GCA_018107945.1 Datura stramonium | reverse complement strand
ATCCTTTCCAAAGGGTTAGAAATAATTGGCATAAATCTTTAACCGTTAAGAATAGTTGAAGTGAACAAATGTGAAGAGAAAGGCATAATTTTTATACAATTGTTGCCATAGTTCTAAATCGAGTCTGAAGTCCCCTTAATGTGGGCACCGTGAGCTGGTCCGTTGTAGTATACTGTATATGTGGTGTTGAATATATCTTAAGATCTGGTCACTAAGTGAAATTGGTAGGAAATGCTAAGACGACGACATGTAATTGAACTTAAGCTAAGAAGATGACGCTAAGCCGATTGAGGGTAAACGGGCTTACCTATATGTTTATGTTTTAAAGTGCTTAAGGTAAAAAGTAGATTTTATGTTTTTCCTCTTTAAAGCTAAGCATGAGGCACGTAGAGAATAAGCTAAGTCGATACATGTTAATAGGGAAAGCATCGCTAAGTTGTCAATTAGGAAAAGAGGTAAGTGCGTATAAGAATTGATGGAATAGTGAACACCAGGGTAAAGACTTGAGTGTAGAGTGAATAATTTTTGGCAAATAAGTTAAGATGAATAAGGAAAATAGAGCTAAATATTAAATTAGACGATATGGGTTACGATGGTGAACGAGGTAGGCAACAGCTAGGAAGAGACGTTTAGAAAAAGAGTTATAAATTAAGTTATTTATATTCAATATGTGTTACGTTGATGAATAACCACTAAAATGTTAACCTTCTACGAAATAATTAGAGTTGAACGTCTTCAAAATAGTAACTTAAGTTGAGAAGCTCTCTGCTATACCCCTAAACGATTCTGTTAAGTTATCTATTCTAAGTGTTGAAATTTTCTACCATGTCTGAAAAGGGTAATCCTAGGATCTTCTAAGTCATATGATTATGTAAGCTTTATTAAGCTCCAAAAATAATTGCAAAGTTATGTAAGTTAATCCAGCATCACCCCAATTACGGCTATATATCTATTTGCCTATAAGGAATCACTTAGAGAGTTACTCACGAGTTCCTAAGTTATAGAGCTCCAAGTCTCAGATCTTTAAGTTATGTATTTACATCCCTAATTTATGTTGAAATGTGCTAGTTTATCTAAGAAGTATTTGACAGATCATATTTTGAGAATTATGCTAATGTCTCGGTCAAGTATCTGATGTTGTATACGAGTTTAAACACTCAAGTCTTTATATGTCTTTCCAGTAAGTAGTCTTAATGTATATGATTTTCATGTTATAACATACAGTTGAATTCTTTCAGTTATATTCAAGTCATGCATCTTTATGTTTAGCTCTTGTTGAGTTATAAGTTGAATTTCCTAAATTTAGAGGAGACATTCTCCGATGTACCAATGTTCCTAATGTATAAGTAAGTATAAGTGCAGGCTATGATAATGATCAGTTAATCTCGGAACTTTGAATACCAGGAAGTCTCATGGAGGTCACCCAATTAACTAACTACGAGTTATACATTATATAGAAGTCTCATACGTTGTATGTCTGTAGTTTAGTTCTCAGCTCTATGTATATGAAAAATAACTCCAAGTTCCTAGTTATAATTTCCATGTTTTCCTAGAAATAAGTAAAATGAATTAAGAACTATATGTTCTTATCTACATGATAAATTTGTCAATGAAATTCCAATGTATAGTTGTCGATACAGGTAAAGGAACCACCTGGTAGGCAGTATATATTTGCAGTTCCCAGATGTTAAAGAATTGTGTAGAAATGAGCTCTATGTGTTTCTATCCGAGTAATATGTTAAATTGGTGGGATTGTTTGTAGGACATTGTTTGTAAGCCTAAAAAAGTTCTTATGTCGTCTAAACCTCTTTAAGGTCCATCAAATAACTGAATCGACATGTTCATGTATAATTTGACAGCTTTATGTGATATATATGCATATTTCCTAGCTTTACATGATATTGGTGCTCACTTGCATTTATGGGTTACGAAAGAGGCCTATTCCGACAACAGATTTAACATTTGTCATTTATATGTCATACGTGTTAAATTAACTCAATATAAGCCATATCGACGCTATTTATGATTATGATTTAGAATTATTTTTATTTTACCCCGATGTGGTACATCGGCTGGAGATATTTTTATTTTACCACGGTGTGGTACATCGGCTGGAGATATTTTTATTTTACCCCGGTGTGATAAATCGGCTGGAGATATTTGTATTTTACCCCGGTGTGATACATCGGCTAGAGATATTTGTATTTTACCCCGGTGTGATACATCAGATGGACGAATTTTATATATGGAATTATGGTTGGCTGGTTGCTGGCATTGTAGTTATAGTTTTTCTTGTGCATTACTTGGTTGCATTTGCACTTCAGTATTGATTTATTGTCAGGTTTCAGTTTCCAGGATTCCAAGTTGTTATTATTCCTTATTTCTGGCTCAGTGATCATTGCTATCTTACATGTTTACAGTTTTCTGCCTTACATACCAGTACATTTCATTCGTACTGACATCCCTTCACCTGGGGACCTGCGTTCGTACCGCAGGTGCAGGTAGAGGTCGGGATTTCCAGTTGCAGTAGCAGTTCGCGAGATTAGTGGATGTGTTGGTATGCTCCTATTCTTTTTGGAGCTAAGACTAGTTTTATTTCAATTAGAGTTTTGAGATGCAATTATGGGTAGGTCGGAGCCCTATTCCGACCATCAGTAAGTTTACTCTTTAGAGGCTTTGTGGACTTAGTGTGTACAATGGTATTCAGTTTGTTTCCTTGTCGGCTTTGTGTTGTTTAGTTTGGCATACTCATAGCCTTGTTTGCATTTCAGTTGTTTACCCTGTATTGTTGAGACATTATGGGTCCAGTTTGTGTTCCAGTTGATTGTGACAGGTGGCCTGGAGTTACAGTTATAGATGTCATATAGCCGGCTTCCCAGTCAGTCAAGTATGGGGAGCCAGTCGCGCCCTCCCCCCAGTTATGGGGCGCGACAAGAAAACTCATAAACAAGCTATCACCATATACGATTACCAATCATCTAAGTCAAAAACTGACGGAATGACTACCTCTGAAAGAAACTACATAGCTAAACTGAATTGAGGCATCACATACATATACCATATCATAAAACAAACTTGTACACATGAACTGAATAGGAAAAGCTGATTAAAGTTTTAGGGAAAAACTGATACCTCAAGTCGGAACTGAGCCGGTAGGGAACAAATGTGGGTATTTAGGCATCATATCCATTTTGGCTTCCCATGTAGCTCCCTTAACATGCTGATTCCTCCATAATACTTTAACTGAAGCTACTTATTTGTTCCTTATCTTACGGACTTGAAGATCTAAGATTTCCACTGGAATTTCTTCATAGTTGAGGCTGTCTTTCACCCCAATGCTGTCTACCGGAACTACCAAGGCTAGATCACCCAAGCACTTCTTCAAAAGTGACACATGAAAGACAGGATGAACAGAAGATAGCTCCGAGGGCAAGTCCAACTCATACGCCACCTTACCAACTCTTCTCACAACCTGATAGGGACCAAAATAGCGGGGATTGAGTTTACCTTTCTTTCTGAACTGCATGACTCCCTTCATAGGAGACACCTTTAGAAATACCCAGTCATCCATACCAAACTCCAAATCTCTTCTTCTCAGATCAGCATACGATTTTTGATGACTCTGAGCGGTTTTAAACCAATACCTTATCAACTGAACCTTCACCATCGCCTCATGAACCGAATCTGGGCCTATCATAGCTACCTCACCAACCTCGGACCACCCGATGGGAGATCTACACCTCCTGTAAAGTGCCTCGAACAGTGCCATCTGGATACTGGAGTGGTAACTGTTATTATAAGAAAAATCGATCAAGGGAAAATGATCATCCCAAATACCTTTAAAATCCATAACACATGCCTTCAACATATCCTCAAGGGTCTGAATGGTTCATTCCACTTGGCCGTCTGTTTGCGGATGGAAGGCTGTACTGAGCTTAACTTGCGTCCCAAGTCCTTTTTGAGAAGAACGCCAAAATTAAAATGTAAACTAGATACCTCGGTCTGAGATAACAGACAAGGGCACTCCATGAAGTCGAACCAACTCCCGAATATACAACTTAGCATAATCATCCACTGAATTTGTGGTCTTGACCGGTAGAAAATGTGCAGCGTTAGTTAACCTGTGCACCACCACCCAAATAGAGTCGTAGTGTCGGCGAGTAGGAGGTAGGCCTGTAACAAAGTCCATATTAATCTCTTCCCACTTCCAAGTAGGGATGTTAATATCCTGAAGTATGCCTCCCGGCCTTTGATGTTCTTCTTTCACCTGCTGGCAGTTTGGGCATTTTTCTACGAACTCCGCAATATATCTCTTCATACCATCCCACCAATAGATTTCTCGCAATTCCCAATACATTTTTGTGGATCCTAGATGAATAGAATATCTGGTACCATGTGCCTCATGCAATATCCGAACTATCAAATTATCGACGTCCGGAACACATAGTCGACCCTGGTATCGTAGCACGCCATCTCCCCCTTGGGAGAAGACCTACAACTTCTGACTTCGCACCGCCTCCTTCAGCTTCCTCAATATTGGATCCTCATCTTTCCTAGATTTAACATCAACTACCAAGGACAACTCTGACCCATTATGTGCAATAATACCACCATCGGCCGAATCTCTCAATCTAACTCCCAGCCTTGCGAGCCGGTGGACATCCTTCACCATCTCCTTCTTTCCCTCATTCACGTGGGACACACTTTCCATGGAGAGTCTACTAACCACATCCGTAACCACATTAGCCTTGTCCGGGTGGTAAAGGACACTCATGTCATAGTCCTTAAGTAACTCCAACCACCTCCTTTGCTGAAGATTTAGATCTTTCTGTGTAAACACATATTGAAAACTCTTGTGATCCGTGAATACATCCACGTAGACCACATACAAGTAGTTTCTCCATATCTTCAATGCAAACAACACCGCAGCCAACTCAAGATCATGGGTCGGGTAATTCTTTTCATGAACCTTCACCTATCACGAGGCGTACGCTATAACCTTCCCAAGCTGCATCAACACACATCCCAGTCCGACTCTCGAAGCACCACAATATACAATGAAGCCATCGGTACTCTCGGGTAAGGTCAACACTGGTGCTGAAGTGAGTAGGGTCTTCTATTCTTGGAAGCTTTTCTCACAAGCATCCGACCATTGGAATTTCACCTTTTTCTGAGTCAACTTAGTCAAAGCTGACGTAGTAGATGAGAAACCCTCCACAAACCTTCTGTAATAACCTACTAAGCCCAAGAAACTCTGGACTTTTGAAGGATTCACCAGTCTGGGCCAATTCTTCACTGCCTCTATCTTTTGGGAATCTACCCTTATGCCTTCGCTTGATACCACGTGACCCATAAATGCTACCGAGTTCAGCCAAAATTCACACTTGCTAAACTTTGCATATAGCTAACAATCCTTGAGGGTTTGCATCACTATTCTCAAATGAGTGGCATGCTCCACCTCACTCCAAGAGTATATAAGAATGTTGTCGATGAACAAGATCACGAACATATCCAAATATTGCTTGAACACCCTGTTCATCAGATCCATAAAAGCTGCAGGAGCATTGGTTAGCCCAAAAGACATAACAACAAATTCGTAGTGGCCATACCGAGTCTTGAAAGCGGTCTTCAGGATGTCACTCTCCCAAACTCTAAGTTAATGATACCCGGACCTGAGATCGATCTTGTAGAAACACTTGGTACCCTAAAGCTGGTCAAACAAATCATCAATCCTGGGTAAGGGGTACCTATTCTTGACGGTAGCCTTTTTTAACTGTCGATAGTCAACACATATACGAAGGGAACCATCCTTCTTCCAAACAAATAGAACTGGTGCACCCCATGGAGACTAGCTTGGTCTAATAAGGCCCTTGTCTAGCAGATCCTTTAACTAATCCTTCAATTCCTTTAGCTCAGCTGGAGCGATCCTGTAAGGAGGGACAGAAATAGGCTGCGTATCTGGAAAATCAGTACTGAAATCAATTTCCCTTTATGGAGGAACACCTGGCAAATCCTTGAAAAACACCTCAGGGTATTCGCACACCACCGGAACTGACTGAATAGTCGGGGTCTCGATCTCCACATCCTTAACCTTGACTAGGTGGTAATTGCACCCCTTAGAGATCATCTTCGTAGCCTTAATATAGGAAATAAATCGACTTGCTGGCACTGTCGACTACCCTTCCACTCCAAAACTGACTCACCTGGAAAACGAAACTCCATGGTACGGGTCCTACGATTAATTGAAGCATAACATACAAACAACCAATCCATACCCAAAATGATGTCAAAATCAGTCATGGCCAACTCGTCTAGTCTGTAGAGCTAACCTTATGCAACACTGTTACCGAGCACCCTCTGTATACCCTTCTAGCTACAACTGAATCACCGATAGGGGTAGAAACTGAAAACGACTCTAACAAGGTATCGGGGCTAACTCCAAGGTTACTAGCAATGTAAGGAGTCACGAAAGACAAGGTAGCTCTTGGATCTAGCAAGGAATAAACATCATTATGAAAGACACGCAACATACCAGTGACCACGTCTAGCAAAGTCTCCTGCTCCTGGCGCGAGGCAAGGGCATAGAATCGATTCTGGCGCTGTCCGCCACCTCCACTAGTAGATGCTCCCAGTGGAGCTGAACGGGTTGGAGCTGCTGCTGTCCTGGTGGTCTGTGCTCGACCCCTATCATCACCCCGTCTAGAATATGGACATGCTCGGTGCATGTGCCCAGATCTACCACACCCAAAGCAGACATCCGAACCGAGCAGACACTCCCCGGTGTGACTCTTGCCACACTTCCCGCAGACTGGAGAGGTATACTCTAACTGGGTGCCCCTCTAATCCCTCAACCCTGACGCCCTGCTCCTCTTATCACCCCTGGTTCTTGATGGAACACTAGCTGATGATGGTGTTGGGGCTAGTGACAATGTTCAAACTGTGGACGGTAGCCACCACCGGACCTCTGATGCGAGAACCCATGACTATCTATCCGACCCCTCTTTGCCTCCCTTTCCCTTGCATGAGCCGCCTCCATCTGCTGGGCATACAACACAATGCGAGGAAAGTCCATATCCTAGTAGAACATAGCAGTATTGCAGTCCTTGTCTAAATAACCGGCCACACCATGAACAAATCGGCTCACCAGCGCCCTCTGATCCATCACCAACTCTGGGGCATATTTCGACAAGCGAGTGAATTCAAGTGAATGATCCAGCATTGTCATCTTTCCTTGCTTGAGGTTAACAAACTCAGCTTCTTTAAATTCCCTCATATCCCAAGGAAACAACCTGTCAAGAAAGTCCATGTGGAACTCATCCCAGCTAATAGGGCCCGCTCCCGCTGCCCTGTTATCCTTCCATTGCTTGTACCAAATATGAGCGACCTCCTTTAGCTGATTAGAGGCCAAGTCCACACACTCCCCATTTTCCACTCGCATAACCTGAGTGACCTTTAGGATCCCTTCAATGAACTCGTGTGGATCCTCATCCACCTTCGATCCCGTGAACTCAGGAGGGTTCATCCTCAAGAAGTCTCTTATCCGAGTCGCCGCCGCATTGCCATTCTGCAGAACCTGCGCAACAGCTTGCTGGTTGACCTTAGCGGTCATGGCCTATGCCAACATCTGAATCACCGCCCGAAACTCGGCATGGGAAGCTGGCTCTAGTGCATGGGGCTCCGGAACAGGTGGGGCTTGCTGATGCCCATGATCATTTCCATCTCCGTGGCCTTCATCATTTCCATTCTTCCTTCCATTCATTCTTCTAGGAGCCATAATTCTACAATCGCGAATCGCACGAATTAGAAGGATGGAAAAGCTTTTCATCGCACGACATAGAACATGAACGAATGGAACATTTCCTAAAACGTTTAGTAGCCTCTTCGCCATAGGTGTTGCTCGCTTCACACCCATGAAAAATACTCTACCTAACGCGGCTTTCAGACACCCTCGGACACTTCAAACCTTTTGCTCTGATACCAAGTTTGTCACGACCCGAACGTATACCCGGATCGTAGACATGCGACAAGGGACCCCGAGAGACCCCAAGTCAATCCATGGCACATGCATTCAACTAATACCATTCAATTAAGTGGAGAAATAATCATAAAGATATAGAGGGAATGTAATCATAACATAGCCTTAAGAAATACCAACGTTTACATAGCGGAGTACTACATACTTGTCTGAAAGTTAATACATAAGATGGGTTGATGGGACAACATCCCAACTAACTCGACCAATACAGAAACATAAAAAACAAGAAAGTCTATAAAACAACCCTTGGAATATGAGGCCTCACCAACCAAGCTGAAGGCGTAGGCTGAGATGGCCTAAGGGTGAGGATGAGCTTGTGATCCGGACCCTGTATCATGAAACGATACAACATAAAAAGTATGCGGTCAATATGTGGAATGTACTGAGTATGCAAGGTAAGTAAAACGGACATGTTAAAAGTAAATTAAACTCATAAATAGACATAGGAGAAATACATCATGCTTGTGCCAAATATCTTCGTAATAAAACATAAGGCTCAAGACTTTCAAATCATTCGTAGTCATTCATTATCAAAATTGTAAATAATTCTACCACAGCATATCTTGAGCCAATAACATAAATATAACAATGAAAAAAACATGTGGAACAATTGGAGGACTCGTCATAACCGACACCATCATGGTAGAGCCTTTCATGATGTCCCACTGTCTCGCTCAAGTTGGTAGAGCCGAACCTGGCTTGCCAGGCGAGGGTCATGCATAAGGCGTGATATCACATTTGAGGGGATTATTATCATTACATCATTACATTTACAACCTGCGGTGGCACGTGATTATGAAACACCGACGTAGTTCTTTGAACGCCGGGCTGCTCGGTGCTAGACACGGCTCCCAAAAACATGCATATAGGCTCATACATAAATAATTAACATCATGCATAAAATTCTTTAGCTAATATATAACATTTATCATCATTGATCCCCTTTAAAACATTCTTAGCCAAGAATCAAGGCCCCTTTATATCATCCAACGTCCTAAATCGATAATTAATGAAATTCGTTTCGTAAATCATAAATCATTCTTCATTATGTGGGCATTGCCCAATACTCCATCATACTCATTTCTTTAAAAATATACTCATAAACATGGGTAACTTAGATTCATGCATTTCCATAATCAATAAACTTAAAATAATGAATATTCATCATAAATCATCATTTCCATGAACTTCCATAAATGGGAAATTAAGATTTAAAAAGATCGAAACATAATTTTGAAGAAAATAATACGCAACATGCCCAACATGCATATTATAATAATTAAAACAGGCCCATAAGGAGAAATCACATTGACGTGCTTTGGGTAAATCTCCATGGAACTTGAGTAGGAGAATTCATGACTTTAATCATAATTGGGCGTGGGTGAGGAAGAATTCCACCCGTTTTGAAATCCTACATACCTTGGGATAAATGGACTCAAAGTTCCTTGAACACCCATAAAGAAATTTGAAGAAAATCTGGGGAAGAAGGCCTTGACTCTCCCAAAAACCTCTCTAAAATCCTTGCATGAGAATGGGCATGCAATAGGGACTTAACTCCTCTTATCACACTCAGAAAATATCCAAAACGACGTAGTTTAGGCCTTAGGGGCTTAAGAAATTATGAAAACACCCTTGTTAAAATACGGGAAATCCTTTGGCCGCCGAGTCCGCCACGAGGGACCTAACAAGTTGTTGCCTTGATCCGTTAGTCCATTGCCCAAAACTCAGGGAACCCCACGGATGACTTCAAGAGTCGTGAGGTTGGGCCACGACTCGTGATCACCTCCGTGGCCTACACTACCCATCCCAATATTGTCAATCCTCCGGGGTTGACCCTGGTGACCTCACGAGTTGTGAGGTACGACCATGACTCGTGAGTCGGCGGTAGTCTCCTCACTCGGACTTTTCCAAACCAAGCTGACAACGAGTCCATTCACGACTCGTGGTCAGTCCTCAAGACTCACCTCACGAGTCATTCTATGACACAGTGCGAATTTTCGGTTTTTCTCCATTTTCACTTTACCCAGATTCGATCTTTGGGTTCCCGAGGTATAACGAGCACTCTTGGTATCCCTACCACGGGTGTTAAGTCTCCCATCCTGAGTTATTTTTGTCGGTTTTGAATATTTCAAATTAAACTCTCAAGTCTTATTCTTAGCCCTTTCACAGGTATTACAATATCTTCCCCTTGGGAACATTCGTCCTCGAATATTGGCTGAACATACTTAAAAGATAGAGATGAAGCCGATATCCAAATATCAATCAACCACGGGTAAACATCAATGAAGTATTTGACTCCGGACCAATATTGTACACCAAACCTAATCTACATATAACATATATACCATGACTCAAGGAAACCAAAGATCATGGAACCAACATGGAACTAGACAAAACACCGAAAGAAAATTCTTCCTAGTTTTATCGGCCACTTAGAATAACACGGACCAAACCTTTGATCTCAATTTGCCTTCCGATACTAAGTCAGGATTCATAATATCTAATCTAACTGAGGTTAAGGATTTCATAAGCACAGTCATCCCAACATCTAGGGTGAGCACATACATGAGATAATCGGACTCTACTAAGTTAGCAAACAACTTCCAAAGAGTGAATTCAATCTGAGCACATAAGAAAGCATGGATCAACACACATAACTGATTCATAACATGAAGATAAGAAATAAGGACTCATAGGGAAAGACTGGCACCGCTAACTGAAATGGTTACTTCTAAACCTTGGAAATCTACATATAGAAATCGACACCACTTTAACTTAGTAAGAAATTACCAATGAAATTATCCAGGTACAGAGGATTAAATATTACCGCTACTGAGCTGCAGGGACTTTTATGAATTGGTATGATTTGTTTCTGTTACATTATCTCTTTGTGCTATCTTGATCATCGTCTAAAACGAATCTTACTTAGGTGGTGAATTTGGTCTTAACTCCTCTTTCACTTCTAACCTTCACCACAAGCCTTATACCAACAGCTACTCACATTACACATTAACAATCTCTTTTCACAATCAAAATAGAGTTTCTTATTCAGTGCTAAGGTTGGCAACATATAACGGGACAACACAAGGTTCACAACATACTTGTGGCCACTACCGGTGCCTTGTCCTTATCTACATGAAATTTGCTACTATAAGAGCGGTTTGACGATGTACGCCTCCTGGGTTAGAGGATACACCACCAACCGTGAGGCGGGATAGGGCTACTGAAGAGGTGGTCAAGGATCTGCTCTCACCTCGCTTTGCCACTGCACAATCTCCAGTGTGGCATATGGCGCCCGCCTTGCGCACAAAACAAACATCTAAGCCGGACATGCAAACTCCCAAGTGGTTCTTTCCACGGCTCATACACATTTGGTGTGATCTCCCTTACTATGGTCTTATGCAATTATTGGCTATCAAAGGGGCTGGGGCTGTTGGTCTCTGATGATAGTGTAGTGATACCCGATACTCGACTTTTGATGGGGAACTCTAAGTCTCCGAGTCCGGCCCTCTTGGCCTCTCTCTCTTTCTTTCACCTATTACTGCTTCCATTTTGTTGAGCAAATATTACCAAGCGTAGGAAGTCTATGTCCCGGTGCAACATGGCAGTCCTACATTCTTTGACCAAGGAGTCTAACACTCCATTCATGAACCTACTCACTTGGGCCCCTTTGGTCGGCTTCCATTTCCCGCGCATACTTAGAAAAGCGAGTGAACTCTAATGCATATTCACGGGCAGTCATGTCATTTTGTCTCAAGTTAATGAACTCTGCTTCCTTTGCCTCCCTCAACTCCCGAGGGAAAAACCCATCCAATAATGCTGTCATAGAATTCGTCCCCAGCTAGGACCCCGCTTCTATTCCCCGGCTGTCTCTCCACTGACAATACCAGATGTAAGCAACTCTCTTTAACTAGTAGGAGTCTAAGTCTACGCTCTCTTTTCCCATCACTCCCATGATGTGAGTAATCTTCTATATCTCCTCCAAAAACTCATATGGGTCCTCATCCACCTTTGACCCCAAAAACTCGGGTGGGTTCATTCGAAGAAAATTTCTTTATCCTTGTGTTGCTTCATTTCCATGTTGTGGTGCAGACTCTATCCTCACGATTAATTTGGGAGGTTAGAGACTGCACACCAACATGTGGATAGCTACTTTCGGAACTCGGCATAGGCAACACGATCCTCCATTTGGTCTGCCTAGGCTGGTGGTACCTGCGGCGGTCGTTACCAGTCTTCCATTGCTCGTCGGGGAGGCATTATCTGCGGCGCGTAGCTTCGTCGGGAGAAACTAATAAGGCTTCATACTCTACGCACGATAACAATCATGAAGGAAAGGGAACATTCCTAAAACGTCTCATAGCCACTTCTTCATAAGTGTTGCGCGCTTCACACCCATGAAGAAGACTCTACGTAATGCGGCTTTCAGACACCCTAGGACACCTAAACAATTTCTCTAATGCCAAGTTTGTCACGACCCGAGTTCATGTTTGGGCGTTTGGTAACTACACGCAAGTGCACATGATCGAACAAGTAGTAAAATGGCTTAAGTAAGCCAGAGTATCGATCCACAGGAATTTGAACTAAGGTACTAATTAACTTAAGTGTTAATGAACTATAACTTTAAGAATGCGGACAACCAATTAAACAATATTTTGAGAGTTTGAGTTTCCTAATTTATAAGATTCTAAGACAAAATTATAAAGTGATCGAACTATAGTAATGAGCAAGTTTGAGGCTAAAACGAACATACGGGGTATTAATTTATCAATACAATTCAGTTAATCTTTCCTTCGGTTTCTAGTCAAGAATTATTGCCTATGGATTGGAACTTTCGTCTCTATCACAAGAATCATGAACCTTCAATCTACATTTTAAATGATAAAAGAATTTCATGTTCTAGCCATAAAAAATCAATTCCTTAATTGACTAATAAGACTTTCGGATATATTTCTATTACGAATGTAAATCAATTCTCAATTTTCCCAAACTAAGTAAGAGTCATATCCTACCAATTCACAACTTTTCAATTTATTTCCTTTTCAAAATCAAAATTAGATTTTTTAGATATACATTAACATTGGCCAAACATTAATGCGGTAAGAACAAAAAGAAATTGAAGTAGAACAACCATTGAAAAGATGAAAACTGAAATGATCCTTAAGTTACATTCCACTACAATTGTTCTTAACCTGCGGCCAAGAAGTGAACTTAGCCACTCATTTGTGGATTAATCATCATCAAATAAGTATAAATCATACAAACAATTGAGATAAAAGAAAGAGATGAAGAACCTAAAATTTTCGTCCCTCAACTATACCTGTAACCCACGTTCTTGCTCAACTAAAATCGGAATGTTTAAAAGAAATAAATCTAAGTGTGCTATTTATACTATTGAGAATTTTCCCGGAATAACAAGCAGCGTGCACCGGAGTGTATCGCGGAGCACTCCCTCCGTGCCACGGGGTATCGCGGACCCTCTATGGAATTAGGCTCCTCAGCAATTTCACCTCAGCGTGCCACAGCTTGCATCGCGGAGCCTGGCCAACGTGCCACGATGCAATTGCGCACCTGCTGAAATCGATGTCCCAGTGGTGTACTCCAACATGCCACGACTTGCATCGCGTGGCATTGCCTCCGTTCATGGAGTAACGCGAACCTCCAGAATTCTGCCAATTTTAATTCACCCAAGGCAGAATGCCTCCCGCGATGGCAGCGTGACACGGCTCATCGCGGGCCCTTATTTTGCTACTCTTCCTTGACCTTTTCCACTCCTTGCTTCCAAGTCCAATCCCAATCTTTTACCAACATGTATCTTAGCTTCCCAAGAAATTCCATTTTACGCAAAACAACACTAATCATGTTGGTTAGTATAAATTTACATTTAAGTAAAACCAACATGAGAATGCACACATAACCATAGATAAACAAGACGAATTGAAGCATTTGAGTATCACTTGGGCATGCAATTACGCAAGATCACATACCCCACACTTAAACCCTTGTTCGTCCTCGAACAATACTCTCACATCTCATGCAATTGACACCCCACGCATAGCTATGGCTCGACAATTCCAAGTTACGGTTATACCGATTATTTAATATAGCAAATCATCAAGAAAACATGCTTGGTCTCATCAATACAATGACATACACCACATCAAGACCTCTCCCTAAACTCAAGAATCGACTTTAGAATCTCTCGACAAACTCATGCAAAATCAGGCGAAGTCAGACATCCGACACGAGAATTTTAACTCTCGTCAAGCATGTGCCCTCACAACACAAGAGAATCTCCCCATTTGCAATCATATGATTTCCAAAGCGAGTACATGTAGGGTATATGAACACAATTTTGCTCTCTCTCCCCAAAGTGTCACATGCATCATGTCATGAACCTTAGGCTTGCCTCTAGTGTATTAAGCTACTAAATATAAGGACACGTGATGTAGATCACGTAGGACTTAACGGTTTGTAATGTAAGCTAAGGAACTAGTAAATACTGGGCTAACCAATAATAGCAACTAGCTTCCTTAAGCGTTTTCAATACATCCCACCATCATTATGGGCATTGTTTCTTCCTTCATCCTCTCATTCTTGAAAAATTTCTTTTATTTTTGTTCCCATTTCTTTAAGCACACTCGACTTAATAACAAATATTAGTTATGCATCTTTATATTTTTTATATTTGTTAATTGTTGAGTTTATATTTTTGAATCTTTAACTTTCACCACTTCATCTTTTCCTTTTCTTTCACAATTCTCACTCCTTTACCTTTGTGGGAAAATTGTTTTTCTTGAGCACTTAGAGTTTTTGGATCAAATTCACGGCTAATGAAAAAGAGTTAAGCTCAGTTTGTACCTCTTCAAAGAAAGAAAAATAGGCTAAAGGCTCAATGGGGCTAACTAGGATGTACATCCAAGGTAGGTATGATAATGGAAAAACTTTCGGTTTAATCAAAGAAATGCCTACATCCTTTCCTACAGTACATATCCTTCATTTCGTTTAGTACACAAACCAGGCAAGTTCTAGACACTTCACAATAGCATGGAATAATTGAAACCTCACCTCACACTCATTGCACATGCTCAACTCAAGACATATTCCACGAGACTCTTCAATCGTTAATTACAAGAATTCACCATTAAGCCTCGATCACCGAATCAGATTTTATGGCCTAGGTATCTCAACATGTATACACAATTGCATGATTTCATACGAATCACCTTTGCATCTTAATATCACGTACAACACGTAACAAAATTCCGAACCATAAAGTGGCGACACATTTGGGAAACAAACAAAAGAAAGAAAAGAAAGAAAAAAACTACTCCTATCGACTACATTTCACTTAAGACGGTCGTCATCCATCCATCCAAGGGAACGGTCACTATTTATGACTTCGGTTCAATGGGTCTATTACGAGTAAAAGCAGAAAACAAAGGCGAGAAACCCAATCATAAAAAAAAGATAGCAAAAATTTTTAAAAATATCGATAATTTCGATAGAAACAAAAATATTTACACACAACCAACAACAACAACAATAGCTCAACCTGACACACGACTTAACATTCATTACAACACCAAAATTACATTCTGAGACATACCACAAAGAGAGTCACGGGGTCACATTTTCTGGGCACACCAACACAAATTATAAACACTGAACAACACAAACAGCGGCACCTAACTCTCCCACCCACATAAAACCGACACTGTCCCCAGTGTTCACATAATTTCACAAATCACAAAGGTAGTTGGTGAAACTCCCACACGATTAATCGAAGTATTCTTCTTCATATTGAGTCCTTGTTGCCTCATCTCCCATATCGAAATCGCCTCCATTTTGTCTTCATCGACTCAACATGCGAGTCTCACAGCGTGTCTCCTCATCGGTGGGGACATCATCATCTACCCTAAATGTTGGCCCCACTCTACATAGAGCAGGGCATTTTTGCCGAAGGGTAATCCAAGTCAGTTTGCCACGGCTCATCTTACATTCTTTGGCCTCACATCTATGCTGGCTTGCAGCATCTCCCATACATTCGGGCCATATACTGATCATCCCAGCGTGTCTCTCATTAGTGTGAGAACTGGCCCATGGTAGTGTTAGGTGCCTTGGTTTTGGTGACATCCAAGGCACGCATCAATTTGCGGGATGTAATCCGGGGCCTCTTCCTCGATATCAGGCCCCTCAGGAATGTGAAGCAAGCAAACAACTGAACTCGTACCTATTCCCTTGATGGAGTCGGGCTCTCTTCATGGCGGAGATGATCACTGCCCCAACATTTATCTCGGCCCCTTCATCGGGGCATACACCAAGCGAGACTCGGTCCCGAGTGACATCGTCATGTGCAACCCCGGGATCAAGCATGAGCACACAACTTTCGGCGGATCTGGCTACATTTCATGCGAGTAGGGAAACGTTTGATGGTAGCCCCTCTCCTTGTGCCTGCTCCACCGTGTTATCGAACGGGCTCCACATACGGTGCGTCGATATCGCGCAAGGTGGAGTTATGTTGGTGCGGAGTACATGGGCGTACGTGTCCCGCACCCCCGATATAGCATTAAGGTGACGGGGCTCAAAGGTGACAACATGCCCCTGATTTTGACGGTGTGACTGCGAGAGGGTCGGGTTCAGGTTGGCGATAGAACTCCCGAATGTCCAGGATGGAGATTGCACTCCTGGGCTCTTCGAAGATGAAGTTCATTCCAGCCCAGATGTCAATGTCGGTGTCTACGATCACCGGGAATTCTGTGCCAGCGGCTCCCTTACAATTTGCTCCTCTAGGAAGTATTTGGTTTCTTTGTATTTTGCATACCATTTCTTCCCTTCATCGATCACCCATCCGGGTTGCCATTGTCGGCGTTGGCCTCGCGGAGCCGTTGGTCTTCTTAGGCTATGATTCCCCAATCTAACTTCGTTTCCTATTTGGCGCTACGATGTGGACGCGCCCTTTCCTTTATCTTGTATGTGCCCAACATTATTCCTGCACATTTACACATACAATCCCAATGTTATTCAAATCATAACTAGCTACGACTAAGGTTGGGTTTAATTGGATCACCCCACATTTAGTCTTAAGCAATCAAAACAATTCGGCAAGCCATTCATTATTTCCCAATTTTTACATTCAACATTCTTAGTGCCTTCAGTTAAGTCGATGGGATACTTACTATGTACTACTCAGACTTCGTACAATGAATAAAAATATCGCCATAGATTCCATTACATCATCATAGGACTTAGACAAATTTTTGTTCTCAACAACCTATGCAATTCACCAATTTCATTTTCTCGAAAATCCCTTGGCTACTTAACATACTCAACTTTATTTACAACATACTTCACTTCAGCCAACATGCACAACCCATTTTTATCACATTTCAAACAATTTTAGTCTTCTTCCTATTAAAATTCCAACCCTAGCTATCAATTTCTCAAAAATTCAATAGAGCATGCATTCATCGAGTTCATATACTCACAACGATACTATGAACATCAATCAATAATAACTTAAAAGAATTCAAGCTTAATTTTCACTTAGGGCAAGGTTTACTCACCATCATGTTCAAGAATCAAAAATTCAAGCAAAAATGGGGTTCAGTTTAAGAACATACCTTTAATCGATGAAATCGAAGAAACTTGAAGAAAATTTGTGCCTAGGTCCATTATCACATTGGGGGAGGAGGGAATTTGGGGTGTTGGTCATGGAGGGTATGGAAAATAAGGAAGAAATTGAGGGGATTTGGGTTTTAAAAGTGTTTTAACGGTTTACCCGGCGACCCGGTGTGACCCGGCGAGAAATAGCACTCAGCGCGTGTCACGGAGGGTAGCGGGCACCCCTGCATGACACGGGCATCCCTCCTTGCCGGTGTTCTGGAATTTTAAAAATCTGGAATAGGCTGCAACGTGTCACGGAGGGGTAACGCGGAGCACCTCCTCCGTGAAATGGAGCCATCGCGTGGGCTCAGCGCCAATGCCAAATTTTATTTTTCTCACCTCGATTTTTTCCTTTGCGCTTCTTCGCATTTTGCCCTCCGTTCCACACGAAATCATTTCACAACAAGAGTGGTTAGAATTCATAGGTTTTAATGCAAACAATATTTTCTTTCTTTTTCTCTTTTTTTCTTTTTTTCCAACTATTTCTACTCATCTATTACAACAATTTTCATGGGTTGCCTCACGTCTGTGCTGGTTTACGCGTCACGGCTCGACGTCATTTATGCTCAATCATCCTCTAGAGTGATGGACGTCTTCTCTCGAATAACGTCCTCACCCCAATAATACTTAAAACGCTGCCCATTAACCAAGAACATGGAACTTCGATCTTCTGCCACAACTCCTTTGCCGTCGCCCGGAGGTCATTCTCACTACCTCAGCGGCCAGCACGACCATTTGGAGCGCAATTTACCTGGGAAGAGTTTCAATCTTGAATTGAAAAGCAATACTACTTACGGCTCAAATATCTGATGCACCATATGCTTATCGTGCCACCTCTTTGTTTTTTCTTTGTAGCACTTGGCACTTTCATAAGCATGCCAACGAAACTCCACGAGTTCGGCCGGGTTACGCCGTGACCTCTTCTTACAGCTAGCTCTAGAACCATGTTCAATTTCCTCATGGCCCAAGCTCGGTGTTCTAGCTCCACAGGTAGATGAAACACGCCTTTCCATAGACCAATCTATGGAGAAGTCCCAATTGGTGTCTTGTAAGTAGTTCTATAAGCCACAACGCCATTCGAGGTTTGCTTGACCAATCACTCGTTGTGCATTCTTTATTTTTAAGGCTCTTGCTTCACTTCTCTGTTCCGACACCTCACATGCCCACTAGTTTGGGGATGATATATTTATTTGCTACCTTGTGGCGCACCCCATACTTAGCTAACGGTTCTGAAACTTGCATTCACAAAATGAGCCTCCATCAACGATAATGGCTCGGGATGTCCGAACTGGTGGCTGTGCTTTTTCACAAATTTCGTTACCACCTTGTTGTCATTCCTGGGGCAAGCTGTACTTCAACCCACTTTGATACATAATCAACGGCCACCAAAGTAACGATTACCAAATGACGGCGGGAACGGGCCCATGAAATCTATACCCCATACATCAAAGATCTCCACTTCTAATATATGTTGCAGCATCTTTTTGCCTCCTACCAATTGTGCCTGTCCTTTGACATCTATCACACATTTTGACATATGCCATAGTGTCTGCGAGCAGTGAAGCCCAGAAAGAAACCTGGCCGTAGCACCTTGTGCGTTTGTCCGCTCATACTCAAGTGGTGCCCTCCATACAATGAAAGTGACAACTCCTCAAAACTTCTGTCCGGCTCTCCGAAATGCATCTTCTCATCACCTGATCCGGTCCCTTCTTAAACAAGTACGCTCATCCCAAATAAAATACACATGAATCATACCTCAACTTTTCTGTTGAGTCGTAGCCTCAGGTGTATAGACTCCACTCACTAGCAAATTCACTAATGTATATGCATACCAAGGGATCTCATCTTCCCTTATTGCAGAGAGCTGCTCATCTGGGAACTCCTCTTTGATGTTGTCACCTTCCTTCACATACGTCGGCTTCCCAATCGCGATAGGTGATCTGCCACTTGATTCTCGCTCCCCTTTTTGTCCTTAATCTCTAGGTCAAACTCTTGCAACAACAAGATCCATCTGATCAGCTGGGCTTTGCATCCTTCTTGTTAAACAGATACCGAATCGCTGCATGATCGGTATACACCACTACTCTAGACCCACAAACGGGACACAGTTACATCAAACGCGGAACACCAATGCTAGCCTCGCGCAGTTGTTGTATAATTAGCAGGCGCGTCCGGTGTTTTGATAGCATAATGAATAGAAAGAAAATTCTATTCCTCCGCTGCCCTAATACAGCTCCCACAGCCACATCACTTGCATCACATCAGTTCAAACAGTTTGTGTTTAATTCGGAGAAATAAGGATAGGTGCTTCTATCAGTTACGCTTCAATTCCTCGAATTCTTTGACACAATCCTCATCAAACTTTCCCGAAACCACCTCTTTTTCAAAGCAACACATATTGGTCTAGAAATTTGAGAGAAGTTCTTAATAGCCGTACATGAAGACCACCATGCCCAGAAAGCTGCAGACACCCTTCACGGCACGAACAATTGGTAGCTTTTCAATAACCGATCTTAGCACGAGTGACCTCCAACCCCTTACCAAGACACTTTATGGCCAAGGACGATACCCTCACTGACTAAGAAATCAAGCATTTCTCCCAGTTGAGTACAAAGGTTGGATTCTTCCGTAGTAGCACCATTTGTCAAGATTACGCAAACAAGTAGCAAGCAATTTCCCAAAGTAGCTGGTTTAGCACATTGATTCTTTGAAAGCTCCTCTATAGATAATTGACTTCATGACATGCCATCAAATACCTCCACTTTGTCATGCGCTCGCATGGTTAGCACCCTGTAGCTACATCAATCAAAGCTCTTCAGGTTGCCAAGAAGGATGTCCCAAAATAAATGGGACTTCCGCATGCGGCTAAAAAATCTAAGACAATGAAATCTACGGGAAGATAGAGCCCACTTGCAACGGCTTCGTCCTCCATATTGCCATCTAGTCTGGCCAAAGAGCGGTCCGTTAACTGAGATTACGCTTAGTTGGTCTAGGACTTCCCAGCTAACTTCTTGAACACCGATGTCGGCATCAAGTTAATGCTCGCTCCCAAATCGCATATCCACGAGCTCGGATACTTTTCCCTATTGTGATTTGAATTGTAACGCTCCTAGGGTCCTTGAGCTTTGTTGGCAACATGTTCTGTATCCGGAAGTGCACTCATTAAGCGCCACGCGTGGCATACTCCCGGGTCAATCTACTTTTGTTAGCTACGATGTCCTTGATATACTTTTCATGTTCGGCACTCACACCAAAACATCAACCTAAGGTAAATTAATGTGTATTTGTTTAAGCACCTCCATGAACTTTTGAAACAAGCTTCCTCCTTGTGTTTCTTTAATCTATAAGGGAATGAGGGTGGTGGTCTTTAAGCCAGTTTGCCTTCTCCTTCCCCTCTCATCATCATGTTCCCTATCTTTCTCCCTTGCTCGACTCTTTGAGGTGGTCTTTCTGGTTCCACCTCCTTGAGTTGTAAACCACTCCTTGTAGTCTTGCATTAACCTTCTTGGGATTGGTGAGTGTCTTTCATTAGTCCTCCTCTTGGCTGGTGTTTTGAGCTCAACTAGTTGTCCAAAATGGTACTCTAAAGCCTTTGTAGCCCCTAGCGGTTGTTATTTATGTCTGATGCCAATTTCACATAATCAGCCTGCATTTGAGCTTGGTTAGGTAACATTGTTTTAAACATTTTCTCCTCCAATGTTGGTGGGTGGTGGAGGAGGTGCATGTTTCCTCACAATGTGGGAGGCGATAATTCTGCTTGCCCCCTTGATTTCTCACGCACCCGATTCAAACTCACGCCAGTGGTTGTTTACACAAGAGAAATTCGAATGATTTCTCCAATTCGAGTTGTAATTATTGCCATACTGCTGGTGATTATTTCTCTGTACATTCCCAACAAAGTTCTTGGTCTGGATTTCCACCACAACACTCGAATTTGAGTGTTCATTACTACAACATACTTACCAAATTGCTGCACTACATTGACTGGGGCTTGAGGTTGATTCAAGCTCATACTGTTGAAGTGGGTGTTGGGTGCGTTTTTTCAACGTAGCTATTTGTGCGGCGATAATTTGTCAAACCATCCACTTCAAAGACTCCCGCCGCTTTCCTTATTCCTCCTCCTAGAAGAGTCTGCATTCCACTCTTGATTTCCACACGAATACGATTTAACAAAGTATACAGCTCCTCATAAGTCTTTTCTAATGCTTGTCCCCAGGCCTGCTTGAGTCTAGCAAAATTTTTTGTGTGGGGTTCCAAACATTCTATAAAAGTGTGCACCGGCACATCATTGGATTGGTAATGAGTGAGGACAATCCGTAACATAGATTTGAATCTTTCCCAAGCTTGATGCAGATTCTCACCTCTCTTTGTTTAAAACTTGAATCAGCTTCTAAGTCTTGCCGTTTTCCGGATGGAAGAACCGTATCAAAAATTTTCTTGCAAGATCATCCCAAGTGGTGATAGAATTAGGTGGTTCAACTTTCAACCACCTCTTTGCTTCTCCCAATAATGAAAATGGGAATAATGTAAGCCTTACGTAATCGGATGATACTCCGTGGGGATGTAAGTGTCACTTATCTCCAAAAGGTTTTGGAGATGTTGTTGTGGATCTTCGTGAGGGAGACTTGTGGGTGCCCATTGGTATGCAGCAATTGCATGAGCCACATTTCAGCTCAAACCTCCCTCTGGCTCAAGTCTGCGAATGCGATGTAACATTGTTATGTGGGATTGCCACTTCGCGAACCGGCCTAGCGCCATTTCCTCGAGCACTAACACTGCCCTTACAGGTGATTCTATTGTTGCTCCGGGATTGTATGTCTCTTAGCGGTAGCTTCTATTCTCTAGCTTCCCTTCTTTGATGACGGAATTATGCTTTCCGGCTTTAGTTTGAATCCACCAGCTCCTTATCTCTTGCCAGTGTTCAGCAATTCCAATATCTCTGCAAGAATAAGGCTAAGATCAAGTTAATAGAGGCACTTATATTGAAATTGTAAACTAACACAAGAAAATTTTGCAATTGCCGGTCCAGCAGCAGCGTAAAAACTTGTTCGGGGGATGTTTGGTAACTACACGCAAGTGCACGTAATCGAACAAGTAGTAAAGTGGCTTAAGTAAGCCAAGTATCGATCCCACAGGGACTGAACTAAGGTACTAATTAACTTAAGTGTTAATGAACTATATTTTTAAGAATGAAGACAACCAATTAAACAATATTTTGAGAGTTTGAGTTTCCTAATTTATAGATTCTAAGACAAATTCTAAAGTGAGTTTAAACTATAGTAATGAGCAAGCTGAGGCTAAAACGAACATGCAGGGTATTAATTTATCAATACAAGTGGTTAATCTTTCTTCCAGTTGCTAGTCAACAATTAGTGCCTATGGATTGGAACTTTCGTCTCCTCAACTTAAGAATCATGAACCTTCAATCTACATTTAAGCTGATAAAAGAATTTCATGTTCTAGCCATACAAAACCGATTCCTTAATTGACTAATAAGACTTTGAGATATATTTCTATTCGAATGTAAATCCAATTCTCAATTTTCCCAAACTAAGAAGATATCATATCCTACCAATTCACAACTTTCCAATTTCTTTTTCCTTTTCAAAATCAAAATTAGATTTTTAGATGCCATTAACATTGGCCAAACATTAATGCGAGTAAGAACAAAAATTTGATAGAACAACCACCATTGAAGAAAAGATGAAAACTGAAATGATCAACAATTACATTCACTACATTGTTTCAGCAACCTCAATAAGAAGTAAATTTAGTATCATTTTTGGATTAAACATCATCAAATAAGTATAAATCATACAAAAGCGATTGAGATAAAAGAGAGATAGAGAAGAACCCTAGAATTTTGTCCCTCAAGTATGCATGTACGTTCTTTTCCAACTAAGTCTGGAATGTTTTAAAAATAAACTTAAGTGTGCTATTTATACTATTGAGAATTTTTCCCGGAATAACAAGCAACGTGGCACGGAGTGTATCGCGGAGCACTCCCCGCGTGCCACGGGGTATCACGGGCCCTCTGCGAATTAGGCTCCTCGGCAATTTCACCTCGGCGTGCCACGGCTCATCACTTGGAGCCCTTATTTTTGCTGCTCTTCCTTGACTTTTTCCCTCACTTGCTTTGCAAGTCCAATCCCAATTTTTACCAACATGTATCTTAACTTCCCAAAATTCCATTTTACCTGCAAAACAACACTAATCATGTTGGTTAGTATAAATCACATTTTAACTAAAAACCACATGAGAATGCACATAACGATAGATAAACAAGTCGAAATGAAGCATTTGAGTATCACTTGGGCATGCAATTCGTCCCAAGATCGATTCACACCAGTATTTGTAACACGGGACAAGAAACCCTTAAAGGCTCCAAGTCGAGCCTGGCATAATCATAGAATATTCTTAACGCAAGAAACATCTAACATGTGAACAAGCGGAAGAAAATAACAAGAATCTAATATGATCCATAAAGACAATTTAATAGCACTTAGTACATAGCTGAAACTGTCTAGACAAGTACGAAAGCCTTCTACTAAAGCTTGATAAGTTGTTGGGACAAGACCCCACCTAACTCTCAAAGTCGAAAAGCGGAACATAATAAAACGGAATATAAGTCACGTCCTCTGAAGATGAGGATTCACCACTAGAAACTAGGAGAGGAAAGGTATCTAGCCACATGGCTGGACCTGGAACTGATCTCTATCATGAATCGATATAGCACAAGAGGCATGCGATCGGTATTTGAAATGTCGAGTATGCGAGGAACGTAAATAAATAACTCATAAGCATAAGTACACAAGCGGGGAATACCATAAATCACGGGATTAGTAACACAACCGAAATGAATTTCCCAACAACCTATATGAGATAACATATTCATATTGACATAATCATATTATAAGGTCATGTATTCGTATAGAATTTAGTGATGCACATAAGTAGTAATCATAATGATACGGAGATGCAATGTCGTAGTGATATCATGAGGGTCCCCTAAGCACATCCTAAGGAACGAAGGCTCTGATATAGAAAGTTACTAACTAGCTAGGGATATTATTCCCGACTGAAGGAGGAGAAACATGCTTGGCTAATTATCTGGAAGTATGTGAATTCTAAACAGTGTTTAGAATGCTCTTGATAACGAGAATCCCTCTTTTCGACTAGGAAACATTCTTGCTAACGAGAATCATGAATGACTAGGGAAACATTCTTGCTAAGGAGAATCCCGACTTAACTAGGAAACATTCTTGCTAACGAGAATACCGACTGACTAACGATAATCATTTGCTTGACTAATGGAGACCACAGGAGGCGTTTTGATTTCCATCATACAACATTCTCATTAATAGGATGGGGGTTACTTACTAATGACATCAAGCCCGACAATTGAAATATCATTTTCATGCATTATCATCATAATTCACCTCATCATGGAGTCCAATCAATAGCCACCTCAAGCATCTGCAGCTACTTGAGCATTCTATAGAGTCACATTATGCATATACTATCATGACATTCCGAATTCCAAGTTCATCTCATTCAACATGAAATATGAGATCATAAATGGTTTATAAATACAACTCATGCTCCATCAAGATACATGACTTCATTTATTTAGGTCTACAACATTCCACACACTTGTCATAATCACTCCTTTGTGAACTCTTTAGCCACGGGCCTTTAGCCACGGGCGTTTTAGATTCTAAGATTTTTATAAAAACAATTTTAGTAAGGAAAAACAATATAGAATCCGCCCAAGCTTCGAAGTGCAACAATGGAGATGAAATCTGTGATGGCACATAATTTACTTCAATTACTCAAGCTCACAACACCTAGTCAATCCAACATGGTTATCAATATCATAATCAAGTCACTAGGGTTAATTATGTAATATTTCCACACTTCCATCAAAATCATGAATTTCTACGGCAATCAGGGGGAAATGAACAATTCCCATTCAACACATAAATTGGGTTAGGAAGAATATACTACACCCATACAAACTCAACCTATATTCTCACAATTTCTTGTTATTCATGCATGGCTACGAAAATTAATCGAACAATAAGCAACACCCATTCATTGCTCAAGCCAATTTATGAACAACATGTTATCCTCATGCATTCCCAACATATGATCCATATTCCAGCCAATCCATCAAATTAACATTCCAAATAAATTCCATAATTGCAGTAATTGTTTGCATCTAAGAAGAATAATGAAGAAGAAATTACCCATTATTCAAACCCTAGATCACGATATTCTACATAAATTAAATCAGATACTTATTGAAAATATTTTGGGGCACAAGGATAGAAGAATATCCTTGTTGAAGTGTCGTATACCTGGTGGACGAAAATCCCGATTGAAAATCTTCCTTGAAGATTGAAGAACACCTTTGTGAAACCCCTAGGATTTTTTTGAGAAGAGATGAGGAAGAAAGATATTAAGAGAATGAGGGTTTAGGTCTAGAAGAACCCTTAAAAACGTCCCCAAACATACCCAAAATGACATCACTTTAAATCTGGGAGCGTGGGATTTTACCAAACTGCCCCTGAGAAAATCTGAAAAATTGTCCGAACTAATGCCGCGACTCACCTAACGACTCATTGTCCCACCCAAAAACTCATTAAGTCCACTCGTCAAGTATACTGGAAATTATTGATCCTTCAGGCCACGACCAACGTAATAACTCGTCACCAGCTCCCACGATTCGTTATGCCCTTTCGTTAAGTACACTGGAAATTTCTTGAAAACCAAAACTTCTCCCCTCTAACGATTGACTTGACAAGTCATTTCCAGGATAGACGACTCGTCAGGTCATTCGTTGCCACTGCCCCTTGACTCTCACACCACAACAGCACACAACAACTCGTGGTATCCTACCACAAATCGTTAAGTCTCCCGTCCTGAGATATTTTTGCCAGTTTTCTGAATTTTTCCAATTAAACTCTCAGGTCTTATTCTTATCCCTTATCGTGGTATTACAACTAAGGGTAAGGAGGTGGAACTCTAAGCATTGGGGACCTCTTCGCCCTTTTCATCAACATTCACATCTTTAGGAGGAGTCTCTGCCTTTTTCTCCTCGAGCACATTTTCATCCTCAACACAAACAGGTGCATTTGGCACCTCATTACTTAAGTCTTCTTCGATTGGTTTAGGACCAACAACCACTTTGGGCTTATCACCCCCATTAGTAATAACCTTTCCATTCCTTCTGATAATTGTCATATAATGGGCATCCTTGTTTGGATTCGGCATCGTGTCACTAGGATGGGTTCCTTTCATTATTGGGTTTATTTGGCTAGATAGATGATTCATTTGGGCTCCCAAATGTTTGATTGAAGCTGAATGGGAGCTCACTGTTTGGGAAATGTTAAACACCTCCGTTTCAATTCTTTAACACCGTTATCAATGGACTCCACTTTCTTCAATACTCTTGATGTGTTGTGGGTTTACAACACTTTTGACGCTTAAAACTAAGGAAATAAGCTTGGACTTAGGTATGTTTATACAGATATGATGCAGTTTTACTTTATTTTCAGGAAAATTAGGTGTTGGAGTTGAAATGTGCAAAAATAGTGAAAAATGCTGAAAAGGGCCAAGCACGGATCACAGTACGAGCCGTACTATCCTGGTACAAGTCGTAACTGAGAATCGTGAAAAAAGTTCAGAAGATATGATGAACCAAGGAGTTAAAGTATGACTCTTGGTACGAGCTGTACCATCCTGGTACGAGCCATACCAAGGCAGTCGTGATAAAGTTCAGAGGAAATTGAACTGAGTTAGTCTCCTGGTAGGGGTAGCAACTACGAGTCATGTTATCTACCTACGACCAGTACCAAGGAGCCATTGTGAACTTTATAAGAATTGAAAAAAGGTAGAGCTCAAGGTAAAACCAGAAGGCACGAGTCGTAGGATAAAGGTATGAGTCGTACCAAGTCACTCGCAGAAATAATCAGAGGGTTCCAGAAGTTTTAAGTTCAAACCATGACAAACAATATGACTCATAGGTTTATGGTATGAGCCATACCAATTTTCAACACTTAGTCAAAAACAGAATAGCCAGCCACTGTATGAGTGAAGGTACGACCCGTACAATAATGGTACAGGTCATAAGTGAAGTCGGCGGTAGTTTAAGCAGTTTCCCTGCCAATTTAGGAAAAGTTTCTAATTATTTGTATAAATACTTTTCTAGGTTATTTTTATTAGAAGGGAATAGAATATGGTTGTTGAGGAGGTTTTTGACTTTTTGGGATTATTGAGAGTAACTTTTGGGAGATTTCTTGCTTTATTTCTTCCATTGTTCTTGAATTGTTCTTCATTAATTTTTGCAATAATCAAGTGGGTTTTATTCCAATCATCTTTGTAAGTTCTAAATTATGTTTTTATCCATGAATGCTCATAGTTCTCTTAGTCTCATGAGAGGCTAAAATATCCACAATTAGGGCTGTGGGACCATGGTGAAGTGACAAACTAGGGTGTCACGACCTAAACATAGACCCGGATCGAAATACAGGACAAGAAACACCGAGAGGCTCCAAGTCGACCCATGGCATGAACATATTACCTAACTCAAACATATCAAAGCAGAAGATCATCATGAATAGCATAGTGGAAGTCTAAACAAAACATAACATCTGAATATATGACATATGTCTAAACATGAATACATCTATGTCCGAAAAAGCCTCTAACGCTGACAAGTTGATGGGAAAAGACCCTAACTAACTCACTATAGTTTAAAAACTGGAAAGACGAAATACAACTGATAAGAAGGGCCCTCGCAAGATGAGCATTCACCCACTGAGACTGAGAAGTGCAAACTCTGGAAGTCTGACTAGCGGCGGGACTGAGTCTGGATATCGGAGCCTATATCATCAAATGATACAGCATATAGTATGCGGTTAGTACATAGAATGTACCAAGTATGCAAGGTAAGTAAAACCCGGTAATTAAGTGAAATCATAAATCATGCATATAATAAAACATAATCAAGATAAGTTTTTGAGAGTAGGTCTTGCATGCTATTTTCTGAAATCATGATCTGAGCATAACTGAACATCATAACTAAATCGAATGACCCAAAGCTGAAAATTGATAATCATAAGTGAAGCTGAACATTGGGTCAAACCTAATGAAAACATAATATCATGACGATGTACATGCATAACTGAAATCATGAGGAATAATAGGAGACTCGTCATATAGTTGGCATTACCCCGATAGAGCTTACATGGTCGACTATCACACACAAGCGGGCAGAGCTGACCAAAACTTTACAGGGCTAAGGACGCTACGATGATATCAATATCAAGTTGAAGGCCCCTTTGGGGCAGGGGAAGCTCACAAGGGAGGTCCCAAATAATCTGAACATACCTACATTGACACGTATTTCTGAGGCATAGGATTGATTGACTCTTAGCTTACTCGGAGCTAGATACTATTCCCAAAAACATGCATATGCTCTCCAAAAATTTTCAACGAAGCTGACTCATAACATATATACCTAAATCTGAAATCAGAACATGAGAAGCCTTGGCTCAAACAATACCACAAGCTTAACATAATTGGGAGTCTAGACTCCAAAACCATGTGGTAAGCTAATTCATGAAATCATAAAAGCATACTTGATCATATGGGCTTGCCCAATACTTAACATGCTTGAAATATACTTGATTCTCTTTGAAAAATATGAACATAGACAAGGGTATTTCGAAATCATACTTTCTTCATAAACATCTCATCATGCTTGAACACATACTTCATAGATCTCAACTTTCATGGACTTTCATGGATGGGCATCATAATTTAGAAAACTTGAAAACATTATTCACAATTTAAAACATTTTAAGATCTTCCCATTTATCATAATTCAACATTCATAACATGCTTAGATCATACCCATGATAGAACTTAGAGAATTCACATATTTGAGTTAAAACCCCATAGATTCATCAATAAGGATTTCATGAAATAGAGAGGGATTGGGCATGGGTGTGGACTATTGCACCCACTCATAGCCTTACATACCTGAAGAGATTTGATTTCATCACTTCCTTGATTGCCCAAAGAGAATTGAGGAAGAACTTTGAATAAAACTAGCCTTGATAACCTCTGAAACCTCTAAGCTTGAATGCATGAATTAGGGTAGGCTTAAAATTACTTAACCCTTCTTAAAACACTCTATTCTGAGCTCAAAACGAAGTAGTTTAGGCCTTAGGAACATAGGAATTATGGAAAATCCCTTAATAAACTCGTAGGGAAAATAGACTGCCAGTCCCAATGAGGGAGAAGACGAGTCGTGCCCCTATGACCATGACTCATGGTGACCCCTCATCATGAACACTGCCAATTCTTCCTTTGAGGGTCACCACGACTCATGGTGTACCCAACGACTTGTGGGACCAGTCGTTGCCACTACCGAAGTTCTCCAATCTTCACCCAACCTTTGATCATGGACCACCCAACGAATCATGGTGTTGACCACAATTCATGGTCACACCTGTGGCCAGCTCCCAACTCAAAATTTCAACCATGGTCAGACCCTTCCCCACGAGTCACTTATCGACTCGTGGTGTTCCTGACGGGTCACTGTAAGACTCGTCCTGTGACTTGGTGCAGAAAATTCTATTTTCTTCATTTCAACTCTCGGTCTGATCTTAGGATTTTCGGGGTATTACAATATCTCCCCCTTGGAAACATTCTTCCTGGAATGTGGGAAAACATACTGAAAAGCAGAGAAATGTAATCATTATACTCAAATACTGAACATACATGCTGGAAATTGGTGGAGTGACTGACTCCGATTTAAATTACATGACTGAACTGAATTCTTGAACCACACATACATCCATTTACATGAAAGAAGCTGGAGTACATGAGCTGAACATGAAACTGAATAGAGTACTAAGGAGGAAACTCATACCTCAAGCTGAAACTGAGACGGAAGGGAATAGATGTGGGTATTTAGCCATCACTTCTTCTTTGGCTTCCCACGTAGCTCCCTCAACATGCTGATACCTCCATAAAACTTTAATTGAAGCTACTTCTTTGTTTCTTAGCTTTTGAACCTGACGATCCAGTATCTCCACTGGAACCTCCTCATAACTAAAGGTGTCCTTCACACCTATGCTCTCCACTAGAACAACTAGAGTCGGGTCACCTAAGCACTTCTTTAAGAGCGATACATGGAAAACTAGATGGACTGAAGTCAATTCTGAGGGCAACTCCAACTCATATGCTACCTTTCCAACCTATTTCACAATCTGGTATGGGCCAACATAATGGAGACTGAGTTTTTCTTTCTTTTAGAACTTATCACTCCCTTCATGGGAGATACCTTCAGAAACACCCAATCATCTACTTCAAACTGAAGTTCTCTCCTCCTCACATCCGCATAGGACTTTTGGCGACTCTGAGTTGTTTTCAACCTATCCCTTATAAGCTGAACTTGCTCCATAGCCTCATGGACTGAATCTGGACCTTTCATCACAGTTTCACCGACTTCAAACCAACCAATAGGTGATCAACATCTCACCCAAAAAGAGCCTCAAACGGAGCCATCTGAATGCTGGAACGATAGTTGTTGTTATACGCAACTCAATGAGAGGAAAATGATGATCCCAACTACCCTTGAAATCAATCACACACACTCTTAAAATGTCCTAGAGATTTTGAATAGTTCGCTCTGCCTGGCCATCTATTTGCGGGTGAAATGTTGTGCTAAGCTTGACCTGAGTACCAAGTCCCTTTTGAAATGATCTCCAAAACTGGGAGGTAAACTAAGTACCTCTATCTGATATGATGGACAATGGCACTGCATGCAACTGAACTAGCTCCCAGATGTACAACTTAGAATAATCCTCCACTAAATCAGTAGTTTTGACCAGTAGAAAATGAGCTGCTTTGGTCAACCTGTCCACAACCACCCAAATGGAGTCATATTGTCGACGAGTGCGAGGCAACCCTGTGATGAAGTCCATATTGATCTCATCCCACTTCCAAGTAGGAATAATGATGTATTGAAGTACACCTCCGGGTCTTTGGTGCTCAACCTTCACTTGATGACAATTCATACATTTAGCCACAAACTCCGCTATGTCCTTCTTCATGCTATTCCACTAATAGACTTCCCGTAGGTCATAGTACATCTTGGTGGCACCCGTATGTATGGAAAATCTGGAACCATGAGCCTCGCGCAACATCCGATCTCTCAAATCATCAACATCCAGAACACACAACCGACCTTGATATCGAAGCACACCATCTCCCCCTTTGGAGAAGGCCTCCACATTCTGATTATGAACAGCTTCCTTTAACTTTACCAAAATAGCATCCTCGTCTTGTCTAGCTTTTACATCAGATTCTGATCCGTTCTGAACAATAACACCACCATCGGTCAACTCAACCAAACAAACTCCCAACCGTGCGAGCTGATGCACATCCTTCACCAGCGCCTTCCTCCCCTTATTTACATGGAACACACTCTCCATAGAAAGCCTACTAAGAGCATTTGTTACCATATTAGCCTTTCCTGGATGGTAAAGGACACTCATATCATAATCCTTGAGTATCTCCAACCACCTCTTTGATGTAGATTTAGATCCTTCTAAGAAAACATATATTGTAGGCTTTTGTGGTCCGTAAACACATCTACATGGACCCTGTACAAATGGTGTCTCCAAATCTTTAAGGCAAACACTACCGCCGCCAATTCAAGATCATAAGCCTAGTAGTTCTTTTCGTGGACCTTCAACTGCCTAGAAGCATATGGTATAACCTTGCCATGCTGCATCAATACACAACCAAGTCCAATCCTCAAAGCGTCACAATATACCACAAACCCATTGGTACCCTCGAGTAGGGTTAACACCGGTTCTCAAAAGCCTCTGACAATTGGAACTTCACCTTCTTCTGGGTCAACTTAGTCAATGGGGCTGCAATGGATGAAAACCCCTCAACAAACCTCCGATAGTAACCATCTAAACCCAAGAAACTCCTGATATCCGAAGGATTCAACGGTCTAGACCAATTCTTCACCTCTTCTATCTTTTGAGAGCCTACCTGTATACCCTCACTCAACACCACATGACCCAAAAACGCAACTGAATTTAGCATACAACTGGCGATCCTTAAGAGTCTGTAGTACCACCCTCAAATGAGTGGCATGCTCCTCCTCGCTCTGAGAGTATATCAGGTTGTCGTCTATGAACACAATCACGAACATATCCAATTATGGATTGAACACCCTGTTCATCATATCCATAAAAGGTGCAGGAGAATTCGTTTGTCCAAAAGACATAATTACAAACTCGTAATGACCATATCGAGTCCTGAAGTCTGTCTTCGAAATATCACTCTCCCGAACCCTGAGCTGCTTGTATTCCGATCTGAGGTCTATCTTCGAAAAGCTCTTAGCACCATGAACCTGGTTAAATGAATCATCAATCCTGGGGAGAGGATACCTGTTCTTGATGGTGATCTTATTCAATTGCCGATAATCAATGCACATACAAAGAGAACCATCTTTTTTACGGACAAAGAGAACTAGCGCACCCCAGGGGGGTTTGCTAGGTCTGATGAATCCCTTGTATAAAAGGTCTTTCAACTGCTCTTTCAACTCATTTAGCTCATCTAGAGACATTCCGTAAGGAGGAATAGATATAGGTTGCATATCGAGAAGAAGATCAATGCCAAAATCGATCTCCCGCTCGGGAGGGATTCTCAGTAGATCATCTGGGAACACTTCTGGGTACTCACATACTATTGGAACTGATTGGATAGTCATGGTCTCGGACATAGCATACTTAACCCTAACTAGATTCTACACACAACCCATAGAAATCATCTTTCTGGCCTTAAGATAGAAAATGAAACGACCTACAGTCACAGCTGAACTACTCTTCCACTCTAAGACTGGTTCATTTGGAAATCTGAACTCTACTGAACGGTTTCTACAATTGAATAAGGCATAACATGCAACTAACCAATCCATGCCGAGGATAACATAATCATTCATGGCTAACTCTGCTAAATCTACTGAGGTGACTTTCTGAAGAATTGTAACAGGGCAATTTCTATACATCCGTCTAGCTATAACTGAATCACCAACTGGAATAGAGACTGAGAAGGGTTCAAATAAGATTTCAGGACTAACTCTGAAACTACTTGCAACATAAGGCGTCACAAACAACAAGTATCCCCTAAATCTAACAATACATATACATCAAGGTGGAATACTCGTAACATACCAGTGACTATGTTTGGGGAGACCTCCTGCTCCTGACAGGACGCTAGGGCATAAAATATGTTTTGGTGTTGTCTTCCACTGTACTAGTAGATGCCCCTTGCTGAGCTGGGCGTGCTGGTGGAGCTGCTGAACTGGAGGCTGGGCCTCGGCCCCTATCATGACCCTGTCTGGCTGCTGGATAATCTCTAAGCATATGTATGGGCTTTCCACATCCGAAACAAGCACTTGAACCTACCAAGCATTGGCCCACATGTCTCAGGACACATCTACTACACTCAAGAGTGTTGGTCTCTGTTGGTCTACTACTCTGACCCTTTGAACCTGATGCTCATCTTCTCAGATCACGCTTGGATCTAGATGGCACACTCATAGCCGAAGGCACTTGGGTTGAAGATCTTTGATGGGACTGTTGAAGGTTCCCACTAGGTCTCTGCTGGGAGAATCTGAATCTATCAATCCTGGCACACTCTAGACAGGGTCACTCACTCATTTGTATCGCCTCTATCAATCTGATCTAGATGGCACACTCTCTCTCCTGCTCACTCATTTGTATCACCTCTATCTGCTGGGTGTACATGACTATCTGAGCAAAGTCAATGTCCTGGTTAAGCATCGCGGTCTGGTGATCCTTGAGTAGGTAGTTTGCTACCCCATGCACGAAACAGCTCACTCAGGCTCTCTAATCCGCAACCATCTCAGGTGCATACTTGGACAGACGAGTGAACTCTAAGGAATACTCTTGAACTGTCATCTTCCCTTGCTTTAAATTCCCAAACTCAGCCACTTTGATCTCCCGAGGGAAAAACTGATCCAGAAAAGTGGCATGAAACACATCCCAACTGATAGGGCCTGCTCCAACTACTCTACTATCCTTCCACTATTGTGCGCAACCCCCTTCAACTTGTACGAGGCTAAATTGGTGCACTCCTCCCGAGCACCCCCATAATCTGGATGATCTTCAAAACCTCCTCAATAAACTCATGTGGATCCTTGTCCACCTTCGATCTAAGAAACTCGAGAGGGTTTATACTCATAAAATCTCTAACTCTTGTCGTCGCCGCACTCTCGTTCTGAGGGACATGCGCGACTGCCTGCTGATTGACCTGAGCGGTCAAGGCCTGGGCTAACATCTAAATGGCTGCCCTAAACTCCACGTGGGGAACTAGCTCGGGTGTATGCTCATCATGGACTGGTGGGACCTGCTGGTGCCCGTCTCCATTGCCATTCTTCTGGCCATTTTCGTATCCATTTATCCTTCCATTAACTCTGCGGGGTGGCATGATTCTGCGAATGCATATAGCACATGTTAGAAGGATAGAGAGACATTTCACCACATGACTTAGATCATGAAATAAGGGAACATTTCCTAAATGTCTCATAGCCTCTTCTTCATATGTGTGGCATGCTTCACAACCATGAAAAAGACTCTACTTAATCGACTTTCATATAACCTAGGACACATCGAAACCTAATACTCTGATACCAAGTTTGTCATGACCTGAACATAGGCCCGATCGAGACACGGGACATGGAACCTTGAGAGGCTCCAAGTCGACCCATGGCATGGACATATCACCTAAGTCAAACATATTAAAGTAGAAGATCATCATGAATAGCATAGAAAAAGTCTAAATAAAACATAACATCTAAATACATGACATAAGTCTAAAGTTGAATACATCTATGTCCAAAAAAGCCTCTAATGCTGACGAGTTGATGGGACAAGACCCTAACTATCTCACTATAGTCTGAAAACTGAAAAGACGATATACAACTAATAAGAAGGACCCTCGCAAGATAAGGACTTACCCAGTGAGACTGAGAAGTGCTAACTCAGGAAGTCTGACTAATGGCGAGACTAAGTCTGGATATCGGAGCATGTATCATAAAATGATACAGCATAGAGTATGCGGTCAGTACATGGAATGTACCGAGTATGCAAGGTAAGTAAAACTGCTAAGTAAGTAAAATCATAAATCATGCATAAAATAAAACATAATCAAGATAAGATTCTGAGAGTAGGGCTTGCATGACATTTTCTGAAATCATGATCAGAACATAACTGAACATCATAACTTAATCGAATGACCTAAAGCTAAAAACTGATAATCATAAGTAAAGCTAAACATTGGGTCAAACCTGCTGAAAACGTAATATCATGACTGATGTACATGCATAACTGAAATCACGAGGAACAATGGGAAAATCATCATATAACCGACATTACCATGATAAAGCTTACGTGGTCCCAACTATCTCACTCAAGCATGAAGAGCCGTCCAAAGCTTTGTCAGGGCTAAGGACGCTACCATGATATCGATATCAAGCTAAAAGACCCTTGGGGGCAAGGGAAGCTCACAAGGGAGGTCCCAAGTAATCTGAACATACCTACGTTGGCGCGTAGTTTTGAGCATAGAGTTGACTAACCCTTAGCCTACTCGGTGCTAGACACTACTCCCAAAAACATCCATATGCTCTCCATCATTTTTCAACAAAGTTGAACCATCGTCTAGAGACGAAGCTGAATCATAACATATATACATAAATCTAAAATCATAACATGAGGAGCCTTGGCTCAAAACATACCACAAGTTGAACATAATGGGAGTCTAGACTCCAAAATCATGCGGTAAGCTAATTCATGAAATCATAAAAGCATACGTGATCATATAGGCTTGCCCAATATTTAACATGCTTGAAATCAACGTCATTCTCTTTGAAAACATGAACATAGACATTGGTATTTTGAAATCAAACTTTCTCCATAAGTATCTAATCATTCTTGAACACATACTTCATAGATCTCAACTTTCAGGGACTTTCATGGATGGGAATCATAATTTAGAAAACTTGAAAACATTATTCACAATTTAAAACATTTTAAAATCTGCCCATTTATCATAATTCAACATCCATAACATGCTTAGATCATACCGATGATAGAATTTAGAGAATTCATGATCACAGGAAATAATATAGGTCCCGTGATACGCTTTATAGATTAAATTAGTCATGTTGTCTAAGTTATTTTATACATTTTCATGTAATTTTATATAAATGTGAAGATATGTGCTAACCAACATGATTAACCTTTGTTTTGTAGGTTTTGATGACTTTTGAGGGCTAAATCATGAATTTAATTGAAATGAGAAGCAGAGACAGGTCAAAGCCACCTTGAAACGTCGGCAAGAGGAGGCCCAAAACAGCCCGCTGCCCGCGTCGGCAGCCGCTGCCACGGCGAGCAGGCTGCCCAAGACAGCCCCCTGCGCGTTGGCAGCTTGCCACGGCAGGAGGACTCCGCGACCACAAGTGTGAGACGCGCTGCTGCCCAAGCAGCGTGACACGTTGCCATCGCGGCAACAAAGTACGCCAAGAGGCGATTTTTCGGAGTTGAATTCAGTGAGCTTTCGCGATGCCTCCGTGTCACGGAGGCAGTGCTCCGCGATACACTCCGTGACACGGAGCCATTCCCGACAGGCCAAATTATGCGTTCTCCATTTTACTATAAATAGGACCCTTAGCTCTTATTTTCATTTGGTCATGATTTTATTCGGAAAAACTGCGCCAAGGTAAGAAGGGAAGTGGGAGGAACTCACCTAGGGTTCATCAAATTCCCTTCTCATCTACCAATCTCATGTAAGTATGTAGTTAGGAGTAGATTAATAGTAGATTAGGAGTAGATTGACGTAGTTTTACTAACATGAATGGCAAGAACCCTTCCTCTAGGGTTGAAGACATGAATTATGATTGTAATTCTATGATATTGTTTTGGAATTGAGTTATTGATTGTTGTTTTCATCTTGCATTCTGTTTTTGGTTGTTTTTATGTTTGATCACCATAAGCATATTGTTAGCTTGAAATAGCTTGAAGACATTACCTAGGTCAGGACAGCGAGAATGTGGGAGCATGAAGTAATCTCGGAGAGGTTCCCGTGTTTGGATAGAAATATACACAACACCTTGCTTGGTTGACACACAGGGTTATGAAAGACCAACTTGGGATGTCACATCACCACTCGAAGAAGTAGGTGTGCGGCTGAGTTGCGTTAAATGGTTAGACGTACGAAGTCCTAATCGTTTCCCCGTAAACCACGGCCTGGTGATTGCCCGCGCGACTAGAAAATTAAACTCCTCGCTCACAATGATGCAGTGAGCTAGATTGCCGTGTTTAGAGGCTCAGACGCGAGCATGCAATTCCAGTTATGTGAAATAACAATTGATAGTTTCATACTCGCTCCATTACCGTCGTAGCATCGCAGGATTAATCGATTTCTTTATGTATGCTCCTAAAGCACTTTCCAGAATACTCCGTTGACCCAAACTTAGGCTTGAGTATTCTCAAACGAAAATGTCTATAACCAACACTTTAGGTTTTTAAGATTCACGCTATAAATGGATAGTTAGAGGAATGGGTCCAGTCCCTTGGGTTCGATAATCCGGTTCTTAAAAGAGCCACTATATTACTTGCACGACCCGTACACTTGCGGGCTCATCAAGTTTTTGGCGCCGTTGCCAAAGGGACTCGGCTTGAGATTTTGATAATTTATCTATTTTTGTGTGATTTATAAATTTTCCTTAAGTGTTGAAGAGAGCTTGGGTCTTAGTTTGTCTATTTACAGGGTGGCCAGGTTGTCCTGCCGAGCTGGCTAGAAATAGAGAGCTTGTGGGCCGTTGCTTGAACCTGAACGTCAAATCCATTTGCAAAGGAGAATAGCTCTAGATAGAAAAGTGAAGAGACTTCAAGAAAAGGTACAACAACAACCACCCAGCGGGACAAGCACAAGCTGTTATCGGAATCAATGGCAGCAAGACCAGTTCGCGGTAGCTCCACCCCAGCGACGAATGCGGCCTCTAGTATCCGTAAACCGGAGCCTGGAGGCTTTGAGCTTAAACAGAATATGGTGCAGTTGTTGCATTCTAGTGGTCAGTTCTTTGGAATGGCACATGAGGACCCAGCGGCGACACTTGCAGGCTTTCTTGAGATAAGTGACACGTTCGTCCCCACCGGCGTGTCCACAGATTATGTCCGTTTAACCCTCTTCCCATTTTCATTGTTGGGAGAGGCAAAAGAAGTGGCCTGAAGGCTGAGCCACCGAACTCCATTACTTCATGGGATGACTTGGCTAGAAAGTTCCTTGCTCAGTTTTTCCTTCGGGTAAAACTGCAAAGTTGAGAACTGAGATACTCAGTTTCAAGCAGAAGCCTGATGAGAACTTGTATATGGCTTGGGAAAAGGAATTCAAGTCGTTGTTGAGAGACTGTCCCCATCATCAGCAATCAAATGAAGTGCTGGCCCATACAACAGAAGTCTGAACCGACATACAAAAATATTACTAGACTCTGCAGCGAGTGGGCAAGCCTTGGAAAAGACGTATGATGAGTTGTACACTTTGTTGAACAGAATTGCACAAGGAAGTGCCAGAGTGGTACAGCGAGTCATCGAAAGGGGGCAGGAAGAAGATCGGGGTTGTTAGAGCGGAGGTTTGAATGCCTTGGCAGCACGGTTAGCTTCGTTTCAACATCAAATGTTGACTCAGTTCAATAAACTGAGTATGCACCAACACCAGGGCCAGGTTAATGCAGTTCCAGCAAGCTCCTAGTTGGTGTGAAATTTGTAGTAATAATGGGCATAATCTTTGCGAGAATCTTAATGGAGCAATCCGGAATCGATCAATTTTGTTGGGAATGTGCACAGGAATCAGAATTTCGGAAACAACTCCAACAGAAATTGACAGGGCCACCCGAATTCTTCTTGGGGTGGAAATCAAAAGCAGAATTTATGCAACCTCAACAACATCGGTATCGGCGAGTAGGCAAAATTGATGGGCAGAGTAGCGGCCGCATTACAGGGAGACTTTGCAGAAAATTATGGAGACCCGAGTCAGTTAGCGAGAAAATCAAGAAAAGGATGGCAGCAGACTTAATGAACCAGCAAGTAGCCACCCGAAATCTTGAAAAGCAAGTGGGTCAAATAGCAGCTGCTCAAAATATGAGGCCGCAAGAGATTGCCAAGCGACGCAGATCCTAACCCCAGCGGATCAATGCCATCAGTCTTAGAAGTGGAAGACAGTTAGCTGATGCAGTACATAAAGAGTTGAGAAGAGAGGTGCAGCTGGAGTTGGTAAGACCAGGACCATCCACTGATACTGGAGCAAATCAGAGTGCTGGACAACAAAATGCACAACTTTCATTGCAGCCCCGGCACAATGACCACCACCACCATTTCTCGGAGACTAAGAAGAGCAAGGAGGAGGAATGTTTCAAAAAGTTCTCTGAGACTTTCAAAGAACTTCACATAAATTTGCCTCTTATTGATGTCTTGCAGGGAATGCCCAAGTATGCTAAATACTTGAAGGACGTGATGGCGAACAAAGTTAGATTGGGGATTGGGCCTTGGGGCCGAGTGCGATCACGAGTGTTGAGCAAAATGCCAAGCTCAAAGACCAGGAGTTTTACCCTCCCCATACAAATTGGTAAGCTGAAGTGCTCCGAGCTTTGTGTGATTAGAGGCAGCAATTAACCTAATGCCCTTATCCTTATTCAACACCTTGAGGTTGGGAAGACCTTGAACCGACAAGGTTGATGTTGTTGGCTGACAAGTGCGAGTGTCACCTGACAAGGAATCATAGAGGACCTTCTCATCAAAGTAGGTAAATTTATTATACCTGCTGATTTTATTGTTTTAGATTTTCAGAGTTGATGACCAGGTACCCTAATCTTGGACGGCCATTCTTGGCCACCGGAGGAGTGGTGATTGAAGTTTGAGAGAAGGGACCACCTGAAAATGAGGGTCGAGATGAAAAAGAAAAAGAAATCTTCGGGTCTGCCAAGAGCTAAACCCATCGGCACACTACAGAAACCTTTGTCAAGTTAGTGTGTTGGCAGAGGATAAGTGTGGGGTGGAGGAGTCCACAGGTGCACGGTCAAAGGCAATATCAAGTGTTCAACCCAAGTCTGATAAAGGGCTTCAAATTAAAAAGAAGTTGGAGAAAGGGAGGAACGAGGAGTGGAAGTTTCATTTCCTCTCAACAGCGGAAGAAAGGAGATGGTTCTCGAGAGAGAACCCAGGTATGAGATGTCTGAAAAGGGCAGTCCACGTCGTGCCACGACGTAAAATAAGGCGCGCTGCCCAGGAGGCAACCCAAGGGTACCTCAGGTACACTTTGTAATTTTGATTTTTTGATTTTGTTATTTTAATTTGTTTGTTTGTGTTTTTGGTGGAAGGATTAGGCACTGAGTGGAGGGAAGTAAATTACCTCGGAGGAGGAAGCTAGGAAGCATAGAAAGGAAAAGTGTGAGATGACCACCCGCTCGTGAAATTTGTAGAAAACATGCTACTAGTAGGCCTAAAAGGCCTCGAGGTATTTCTAGCCCTCTTGAAATGTTAATTTGATACTTTCTGAGGACATAGCATGATTTAAGTGTGGGATGAGGGAAATCTCAGGAAATTTCAAAATTTTTGTGCTTAACAAATTGTTGGTGAATGTAATGCTTGTTTGGAAAAATGAGAAAATTTTGAAAAATCTTTGTGAGTCAAGCATGAATTCATCACCGTTAGTTTTTCTTTTGGTTCTTTTCCGGCAGAGGGGGTGTTTGAGCCCAGAAGAATAAAATTTTTGATTTTTTTAATATTTTTATTTTTTCTTTGTCTGTACATAATGTTTTAGTCAGACTGAGGGACTGTTTCCGACGATGGATGGATGACGACCGTCTTGAGGAAATTAGTCGATAGATGTCGGGATTTTTGAGACCATAGCTAATTGATGCTTGATGTTCTTGTTATGTGCTAGACATGATGGTAGGATGCAAGTATATTGGTATTCAAGCATGCAAGTGTATGACTTTGTTTGAGACACTTAGGCTCTTGAATTTGACTCAATATAATTGAAGCTTGTGTTTGAATTCGTGTGATTAGTGGTAAGAGTCACGAATGTGTCTTGAATTGAGCATGTGCGGTAGAGTGTATGAGTTTTGAGTATTCTATGCTATTGTGGATTATACAGGGCACACACACAATTGTGTATGAAGCGAAATGAAGGCTGTGAATTGTAGGAGATGATTTAGGCATTTCTTTGAATGAACTAATTTTATCCCTCGTTTTACCTACCTTGAAAATTAACCCTAGTTAGCCCGTTGAGCCTTGAGCCTATTCTTTGATAGGCGCAACATAAGCAATCCCTTTTCTTTTTCATTAACCTTGAATTTGACCCAAAGCTCCTAAGCGCTTGAAGAAGAAAAATCTGAAGGAGTAAAGGAGTGAGGAGAATGAAAAATGAAAGAAGTAGCAAGTTGTAGAAGTTGAGAAAGGTCAAAGGTGCACTTGTTGAAAATGGTTGATTATTGTAAGGAGTAAGAAAACAAAGTAATGAAAAATTATTTATAGAGCTCCTTACTGACAAGTCAAAAGTGCTTAAATAAAAGGGGAAACAAAAGAGGAAAAGCTACCAAGGATAAAGGTGACAGGAAGGAGATTCATGCTTAGAGGCGTGATGTATTAAAAGCGCTTAGGAAAGATAGTCACTATTACTGGCCATAGTAGTACCTACCTGTACCTGAGTTACGTTACAACCTACAAAGTCCTACTTGATCTTACATTCATACATCCTTAAATTAGTGGAGTAAATCACTAAGGGCAAGCCTATGGGTCATGACATGAAGCATGTGAATTCTTTGTGAGAGTGAGTGTATATTCTTTTTATTACCCACACATGTTGTGATGTAAAAATTGTTTTTGCGTGCGATGGGGTAACTCTCTTTCCGTGAGGCACATGTTTAATGAAGATGGATAAAATTCATGTGGGATTTCTTAATCAGTTGATTGACATGAGTTTGCTAAAATTGAGAGTCAAGTCTTGAGGCTAGGAAATCTTAACATAGTTATATTTCATAGCATGTTCTATTTTCCTTGCATCTTGCGTAATCATTATATAGCCGTAACTTGAATCATCTTGCTAAGTGGTGAAATTCTCCATATGCATGATATGTAAAAGGTTGTTCGAGGGCGAACAAGGCTTTAAGTGTGGGGTTGTGATCACGGGAAATAATATAGGTCCCGTGATACGCTTTATAGCTTAAATTAGTCATGTTGTCTAAGTTATTTTATACATTTTCATGTAATTTTATATAAATGTGGATATATGTGCTAACCAACATGATTAGCCTTTGTTTTGTAGGTTTTGATGACTTTTTGAGGAGCTAAATCATGAATTGGTGAAGAAGGGCTTGGAGACGGAATAAACACGCGAACGTCGGCAAAGAGGAGGCCCAAAACAGCCCGCCTGCGCGTCGGCAGCATGCCACGGCAGGCAGGCTGCCCAAGACAGCCCCCTGCGCGTTGGCAGCGTGCCACGGCAGGAGGCTCCGCGACACAAGTGTGTGGCCAGCTGCCCAAGCAGCGTGACACGTTGCCATCGCGGCAACAAGCTCCGCTAAAGCCGATTTCCGGGTTATCCAGTGAGCTTTCGCGGTATCATGTCACAGAGGCAGTGCTCCACAATACACTCCGTGTGCGGGCCGTTCCATGACAGACCAAATTATGCAGGTTCTCCATTTACTATAAATAGGACCCTTAGCTCTTATTTTCATTTGGTCACGATTTTATTCAGAAAAACTGCATAGGAGTGAAGGGGAAGTGGGAGAACTCACCTAGGGTTCATCAAATTCCCTTCTCATCTGCAATCTCATGTAAGTATGTAGTTAGGAGTAGATTAATACTAGATTATGAGTAGATTAACGTAGTTTTACTAACATGAATGGCAAGAACCCTTCCTCTAGGGTTGAAGACATGAATTATGATTGTAATTCTATGATATTGTTTTGGAATTGAGTTATTGATTGTTGTTTTTTTCGTCTTGCATTCTGTTTTGTTGGTTGTTTATATTGATCACCATAAAAGCATATTGTTAGCAGGAAATAGCTTGAGAAGGCATTACCTAGAGTCGGGACATGAGAATGTGGGGAGCATGAAGTAATCTCAGGAGAGGTTCCGTGTTTGGATAGACATTTACCTAACACACTTGCTTGGTTGACACACGGGGGGTTATGAAAGACCAACTTGGGGATGTCACATGCTCGAAGAAGTAGGTGTCTGCGGTGAGTTGCGTTAAATGGTTAGACGTACGAAAGTCCTTAATCGTTTCCCCGTAAACCACAACATAATTGATTGCCCGCGACTAGAAAATTAAACTCCTCGCTCCCCGGCTGGTGCAGTGAGGCTAGATTGCCGTGTTAAGAGGCTCGAAAGACCATGAACATGCAATTCTAATTATGTGAAATAACAATTGATAGTTCCATGCTGCTTCCATTGCAAATCGTAGCATCGCATGATTGAGGTTTTAACTCTATGTTGCTCCTAAAGCACTTTCAGAATACTTCGTTGACCCAAACATAGACTTAATTATTCTCAAACGAAAATGTCTATAACCAACACTTTAGGTATTTAAGATTCACGCTATAAATGGATAGTTAGAGGAATGGGTCCAGTCCCTAGGGTTCGATAATCCGGTTCTTAAAAAGAGCCACTATATTACTTGCACGACCCGTACACTTGCGGGCTCGTCAATTCACATATATGGGTTAAAACCCCATAGATTCATCAATAAGGATTTCATGAAATAGAGAGAGATTGTACATGGGTTTGGAATACTGCACCCATTCATAGCCTTACATACTTGAAGAGATTTGATTTCACCACTTTCTTGATTGCCCAAAGAGAATTGAGGAAGAACTTTGATGAAACTAGCCTTGATAACCTCTCAAACCTCTAAGCTTGCACGCATGAATTAGGGTAGGCTTAGAATGACTTAATCCTTCTTAAAACACTCTATTCTGAGCTCAAAACAATGTAGTTTAGGCCTTACGAACATAGGAATTACGAAAAATCCCTTAATAAACTCGCAGGAAAATAGACTGCCAGTCCCAACGAGGGATTGGACAAATTTTGCCCCTAACCACGACTTGTGGTAACCCCTCATCATGAACATAGCCAATTCTTCCTCTGAGGGTCACCACGAGGGACACCATGACTCGTGGTGTACCTAACAACTCGTGGTGACCAATCGTTGCCAACACTACTGAATTTCTCCAATCTTCACCCAACCTTTGACCACAGACCACCCAACGAATCGTGGTGTTGACAACGACTCGTGGTCACACCCGTGGCTAGCTCCCAACTCAAAATTTCAACCATGGCTAGACCCCTTCCCACAATTTACTTAACGACTCATGGTGTTCCTGACATGTCACTAGACGACTTATCTGTGACCTGGTGCAGAAAATCATGTTTTCTCTATTTCAACTCCCGTGTCAGATCTTAGGGTTTTCGAGGTATTACATAGGGTTTGCACAAAGTGATTCTAACTAATGCTAATGCTTGTATTGTATTCTCTTCTTCTTTAATATTTCTTAACAAAGTGCAACATTAGGATTTGCTCAAATTCTTTACTTGCTTGAATCTAGAGAAGTAGAGATTTAGAAAAGAGAATTACAACAAAGCCTTAATTTTTATGGGTCATTAAATGACTTGAGTTACGATCGCATGACAATTAACTTGGAACAAATTGATTATGGTTGAATTGAAATCACTCATGAGACCTAATTCGGTGATTGAATATAGTTATCCAATAGGGAAGAACCAGTCATTTGTATAAACCGTAGTTATCAGTTCTACAAGTAAGCATTGGGAAAGATCACAAGTGTAAAACCTGAAGTAGTTATGAATCCATGAGGAACACTTTTCCCTAGTTATTTGCATTAATTTTATAAACAACAATCAAATATCAGCATTGTTATATATTTTCTTTTATAAAACCCTCTTTAACAAATAACAGACTTAAAAGCTTAAATACTAGAGTTATTCTATATCTTGACCTTATTCCCTGTGAGATCGACCCCAACCTAGTTGGGTTCTTTATTGACAACATATGCTTCATACTTTTATAGGAGTGCGAGTTTGAGCTTTATCAAAAAGTGGCACCGTTGTCGGGGAATACAGATTAAGATTAGAGTAATTGCTTGTGTTTAACTTTTAGTTGTTATTTGCCTAGTTTACATTCTTTTTGTTTCTTTTTATTTTAATTGGGCTATAGCAGGAACACCTTAACACTAGATCCATCATGGAGGACAATGAACCTCCAGTCCTGTGGTGGCACGACTGAATGATGAGGCACTGGCGACCGTCTTAATGAATTATGAGGGGGATAGTGTGAAAGGATATACAAAGATAGTCAATGTATTAGAGGGAATAGGGTCCTACAACTTCAAGCCAAAGAAGTTGACGCTTGACTTAAAGAATAGGGTGACCCCTCCAGCAAAACTATTAGTCGAGATACTATCAGTCCTGGAACTTAAAGCTCTACACCCACATTTGAAATATGCCATTTTGGGAAAAAACAACACCTTGCCAGTGATCATAGCAGCATACCTTCAAGAATGACAAGTGGAGGCCTTGATATAAATATTGAGAAGACACAAAAAGGCAATTGGGTGGACCATTGCTGACATCATTGGTATTCCCCAGGCATTTGCACCCACAAAATTCATCTTGAGCCAAACTGTGTACTTAGCATAGAGCATCAAAGACGACTGAACCCACCGATGCAAGAGGTGGTAGAGAAGGAGATTATAAAATGGCTCGAAGCTGGCATAGTTTACCCCATTATTGATAGTAAGTGGGTGAGCCCGATACAGTGTGTCCCAAAGAAAGGAGGGATCACAATCGTGCCAAATGAGCGAAATGAACTGATACCGATGAGGCTATTTACAGGTTGGAGGGTTTGTATAAACTATCAGAAGCTTAATCATTGGACCCAGAAGGAACACTTCCCAATTCCCTTCATGGATTAGATGCTTGACGGGTTGGAAAGTAGAGGATGGTACTTCTTTCTTGATGGTTACTCGGGGTATAATCAGATCTCAATAGCCCAAGAGCACCAAGAGGAAACCACCTTCACTTTTCCTTATGGAACTTTTTCCTTTAGGAGGATGCCATTAGGTTGTGCAGTGCACTGGCCATATTCTAGCATTGTATGATATCAATTTTTTTAGAATGGTGGAGGACACCATCGAAGTATCTACGGATGATTTCCCGATTGTGGGTGATCCATTTGAAGATAGCTAAGAGCACCTAAGTAAAGTGCTGAAAATATGTGAAGAAACTAAATTTGGTCCTCAATTGGGAGAAATGTCACATGGTCAAAGAGGGGATTGTGCTGGGCCACAGAATTTTTGGGGAAGGTATAGAGGTGGATAAGGCAAAAATTGAGGTAATAGTAGGATTGCCTCCACCTATTTCTGTCAAAGGTGTCATGAGTTTTTTGGGGTACGTAGGATTCTATAGGAGGTTCATCAAGGACTTTTCAAAAATTGCACAACATTTGTGTAAATTACTTGAGAAGGAGGTAATGTTCATGTTTGATGAAGCATGTTTGAAAGCTTTTGAATTCTTAAAGGAAAGGCTCACCTCAGCCCTTATTATCATAGCTCCAAATTAGTCTCTCCTATTTGAGGTAATGTGCGATGCCAGTAGGGTAGCCCTTCGTGCTGTCTTAGGTAAGCAGGAAGCAAAAATATTTCACCAGATCTATTACGGTGGTAAGACACTCAACGCAGCTCAAAAGAATTACTATGACCGAATAGGAGCTTCTAGTAGTGGTCTTTGCATTCGAAAAGTTTTGGGAATACTTGCTTGGAACTAAGGTGATTTTCTATATAGACCACGCAGCGTTTTGGTATCTAATGTCTAAGAAGGATGCTAAATCGAGGCTAATTCGATGGGTATTGCTCTTACAAGAATTTGAGTTTGAGGTAACAGACCGGAAGGGTACTGAGAATCAGGTGGCTGACCACTTATCCAGATTGGAGGCAAAGGCAAGAATAAAAGATGAGATGGACACTAATGATGTCTTTCTAGATGAACAAATGTTGGCTGCATCTCAGGATTTGATCCCATGTTTTTGCCGAAATGCAAATTATTTGGTGAGTGATATGATCCCGACAGATTTAACTTCAAAGCAAAAGAAGAAGTTCTTGCTCAAAGGTATTATTGGGATGAGCCTAATTTGTTTTGTATTTGTGCGGATGGGTTAATTCATAGGTGTGTGCCAAAGGTTGACATGTTGATTATACTTGAGGCATGCCACTCATCTCCAGTTGGGGGTTATCACAGTGGCATTCGAACTGCACATAAAATTTTGCAGTACTATTAGCCCAGAATCCACCAGGATGCATACAATTTTGCCAAAGCCTGTGATCAATGCCTAATACAAGGTGGCATCACTCGTAACTATGAGATACCATTGACCCCAATTTTGGAAGTAAAATTGTTCGTGTATGGGGTATTGATTTCATAGGTCCATTCGTGAGCTCCTATGGATGAAGTATATCTTGGTAGCAGTGGATTATGTTTCAAAATGGGTGGAATCCATTGCACTCCCTAACAATAAAGGGAAAAGTTTCATAGAATTTCTATGGAAGCACATATTTATGAGATTCGGTACCTCCGGATTTATCATCGGTGACGGTGGTTCACACTTTTTTAATCATCTTTTCAGAATGCTTCTTGAGAAATACGGTGTGAAACATAAGGTGGAAACACCTTAAAATCCTTAGTTAAGTGTACAAGTGGAAGTTTCCAACAAGGAGATCAAGACAATTTTGGCTAAAATAGTGAACACCAACCGAATAGACTTGTCTAGGAAGCTTTCTGATGCACATTGAGCATATCGAACAGCTTACAAGACCCCTATCGGCTCATCACCATATCAGTTTGTCTATGGCAAGTCATGTCATCTGTCGATGGAACTGGAGCATAAGGCACTATGGGCACTGAAAAAGTTGAACTTGAACTGGTATGAAGCATCCAAATTGAGGCTAGACCAGCTAAATGACATGGATGAGTTCCGGCTCTGATCTTATAAGAGTACAACTATCTATAAAGAGAGGATGAAAATCTACCATGACCAAAAGATTTCAAAAAGAGAGTTCAACGTTGGTGACTTGGTACTTCAGTTTAACTCGAGGCTTCGCTTGCATTCAGGGAAATTAAAGTCTAGATGGATTGGACCATATCGAGTGGTGAACATGTCCCCATATGGTGCTTTGGAACTTGAAAACAAGGATGGTAAGAGGTTCAAGGTGAATGGACAAAGCATGAAGTTGTACATGGGAAACGCTAAGGAGGTAAGAGAAATCAAATCGGTGTATCTTAATGAGGCTTGAATAGACAAAGGAGCTACGTGGGAGGAAACCCACGAATGGTCAGTGAAGTCCCAATAGTTGATTGAAGCGCTTAGAGAACCACAAGTATGTCCCTTTTCCTTGTTCTTACATTTTATGCTTCGGGGAGAAGCAAGCTTTTGAAAAATGGGGAGGTTATACTTGTATTTTTGGGTGGTTTTGACTTTCATCCGAATGTTTTTGTTGTCGTGATTGTTTTACCTCAAACATTCTACCTAGTAGAAACGGCATGTTTAGGATTTTTTTGTGTTTCATTTAGCTAGAAGTAGTTAGGAGTACTTTATAGTCAATAAATGCATACATGTTTTGAAATGTTGAAAAAAATGACTCTATTTTATGTTTAGTTGTCTACCTATGCATGTTGACTGCAATGCATGATTTCTGTGGATCTTTGTATGGAATTTAGTCTATTAGTATGTGTAATTATAGCTGAGTTGTGCATGAACTGGATAGGTAGAATTAATGCAAACCTGTACCATGAGTGAGTGAGGATTTATACTCAGTTTAATACTATGTTGAGGATCTAGAACTTGCTCGGTTGATCTTTATATAGGTTATAGGATAGTTGGTTAGGGAAGAATCATAGGCTGTTTTTTATCTAGCCACTTTAGCTTAAATGACCCAACAAAATAAAAATGAATCCCTTTATCCCAACTTTGAGCCTAAAATTGACCATTTTTATTTGATTACCTATTCACCTTTCCCATTATTTATAATGAACATGTTTAGCCCTGGTCCCTCCTTGGACATTGTGAACCTCGACTCAGGCAAAATGCCTAAGTTGAGGGTGGCTATAGTAGGGGTGCGTAAACAGTGAGGAGGTGGAGAAGAAAGAAAAGTGGGGTGTGGTGTGAAAGGAAAAATGAATAAGAGAAAAGTTGAAGGGAAAATAAAGAAAAGAAAAAGAAAAAGAGATGAAAAAAATGAGAAAAATACATCACACTCATACATTGCATTTGAAAAGGGAGGAAAAGTAGAAAAAAGTGAAAAAGGGGGTATTAAGTGAAAGTGAAGCCAAGTGTGTACTACGAAGGACGGTTTAGTCATTACATTTCATATTTACCATACCCAGCCGGAAGCCTACATTACAAGCCGAGAAAAGTCCTATAGTGATCCTAGCTTAACTGTCCGAAAGGCCAAAGTCGAGAAAATAAGGGCAAACCTATGGTATCTGATGTGCAGTATTTCGAACTTCTTTGTGAGAGTGAAAGTATTACTTGCTTAGTACAAAGTTTCATATTTCTATACAACTGTGAATTTTGGGGACTTCATTTGCTATGAGGGTACTTGGTTTGTATTATATCTGCAAATTGTCTATGTGAGTAGCATTAGTGATAGCTTGATTCTCTATTGATAGTTAGATGCCATATCTTGATCCCTGTATATCATGAGTTGTAGTTGCATGAGTACATAGCTGACTTGGTTTGAATGAAAAAGGGGGTCAAAAGCTTATTATGGTTTCTGTGTATATTTGGGTTATGCTGGCTATAGGCCTTCTAGTTTGCTTTCTAGTTAAATGTCATTTCATAGTATTGTTTTGTTTGCTTGAGGAAATGTAAAATTCTTAAGTTGAGGGTGTTGATGTGTTGTGGGTTTACAACACTTTTGACGCTGAAAACTAAGGAAATAAGCATGGACTTAGGTATGTTTATACAGATATGACACACTTTTACTTTGTTTACAGGAAAATTAGGTGTTGGAATTGAAATATGCAAAAGTAGTGAAAAAAAGTAGAAAAAAGGTCAAGTACGGATCATAGTATGAGCCATACCATCCTGGCATGAGCCGTACTGAGAATCGTGGAGAAGTCTAGAAGATATTCTAAACCAAGGAGTTAGCATACGATTCTTGCTACTAGCCATATATCCTAGTACAAGCCGTACCAAGGCAGTTGTGTAATACCCCGAAAGTCCCTAAGATCAAACCCAAGGGTTCAAGCGGAGAAAATAGGAAAATATTTCCTAGGTCACAGAATGAGTCATCCAGTGACCCGTGAGGTGACTCCACAAGTCATGGAGTGACTCATGAAGTGGAGGATGGTTGGTGAGAACTCGTGGTCAGGGGATGACCATAAGAGACATCCAAAAGCTGTGAAGTGACTTCACGATTCATGAAGTTGGTCGTGACTAGGAGCCTGAGTTTGGGGCTTGAATTTTCCAGTGGACTTCACAGATAGGACTCCATGAGTTGTCCAGTACCTCACGAGTCGTGAGGTCACTCATGAGGACTGGCAGGGCCCAATTTCCTGCATTTTTAGTGAGGGTGTCTTCATAATTCCTAAGCTCATAGGTCCTAAACTATGTCGTTTTAAGCTCTGTTAGGAGGGTTTTAATACTGCTTAACCTATCCTAAGTCATTCTATTCCATGCATACAAGATTAGAGTGTTCCATTGGAAATCAAGCTTGAGAATTCCCTTAGTTCTTCCCCAAATTTCTTAGGCATACAAAGAAGGGTGTGAAATCAGATTTACCCAGGTATGTAGGGTTATGAATAGGAGTTTCTCTTCACTCTCATGCCCAAATCCTTTCTCAATTCATGAAATCAAAGTGTGTGGTTCCATGGGGTGTTAACCCAATCTATGAAATTCTTCATGTTTTAATCATGGGTCAATTTTCTCCATGTTTCTATTGATGTTTTAAGATTCATGGGCATGCTTTACACTTATTTTGGTTACAATTTACGATTTCAAAGTTATAAAAATATGATGCCCAATTATGCAAGTTTTATGAAAAGCTTAGATTATGATCTATATTTTCAAGCATGATGAGATGTCTAGTATGAAAGTATGATTATGATTTACACATGCATGTATCCATGATTTTGACTATCAGGTCTATTTCAAGAATGTTTAAGTTTGGGCAAGACCACATGATCTAAGTATGTTTCATGAATTAGCTCTATTTTATGATATTAGCTTACCACATGGTTTTGGAGTCTAGACTCCCACTTTTCATCTTATGGTATGTTTTGAGCAAGGCTCCTTATATTCAGATTTCAGACTATGTATGTAATTTCATGATCAGCTTCGTCGAAAGACGATGGTTCAGCTTCTTTGAAAAACAACGGAGAGCATATACATGTTTTTGGAAGTAGTGTCTAGCACCGAGTAGGCTAGGGGTTCAGGTAAACCCTGAGCCTCAGAACTACGCGCCAACATAGGTTTATTCAGATTCATTAG
>JACEIK010000169.1:424827-437184 GCA_018107945.1 Datura stramonium | reverse complement strand
GTAGCACCCTTAGCTCTGGCAAGGCTTTGGACGGCTCTGCCAACTTGAGTGTAATAGTTGGTATCACTTAAGCTCTATCTTGATTATCTCGGTTATATGAAAAGTCTCCCATTGCTCCTCATGATTTCAGTTATGCATGTTCATCAGTTATGATATTATGTTTTCAACAGGTTTGACCCAATGTTCAGTTTATTTGTTTTACTTATGATCATCAATTTCAGCTTCGGATCACTTGTTTAGTTATGTAATTCAGTTACGTTTATTCATGTATTCAAGCTATCAGCATGCATTCCTTACTCTCAAAATCTTTTAATGATATGATTTATGTTATGCATGTTTTCAGTTTTACTTAGTTGTTTTACTTGCCTTGCATACTCGGTACATTTCAGGTACTGACCGCATACTCTATGTTGTATCATTTCATGATATAGGCTCAGACATTCAAATTCAGTCCCGCCGCTAGCCAGTCTCTCGAGCTTGTTGATAACGCTCAAACTCACACTTCTTAACAAAGTATGAAATGGACGTTGTCCATAAAGAATCCAAAAAAGAGGTTGGGGTCGAACCCAGAGGGAATATGGAAGTATATAGAAGAATGCTAGTATTTAATCTTTTAAGTCAATTTTCTCCTAAAAGGGGGGATTTGTAAATGTAACAAGTAATATTGTTGAGAGATTGAATGTTGATTCCAAATTAATGCAACTAACAAGGGTAAGTATTCCCCATGGGTTCATAACTACTTCGGGTTTTTACTTGTAATCTATCCCAATATTTTACTTCTAGAACTGATAACTAGGGTTCATCCAAATGACTAGTTCATCCCTATTGGATGACTATACTCAATTACGGAGTGAGGTCTCATGAGCAATTTCAATTTAACTGTTATCAATATGTTCCAAATTTAACTATCCTGCGACCACAACTCAAGTTAATACAATGATCACAAAAATCAAGGCTTTGTTGCAATTCTCTTTTTCTAATCTCTACCTCTCTAGGCTCAAGCAAGTAGAGAATTTAGGCAAGTCCTAACGTTGCGCACCGTTAAGAAACATTTAAGATGAAGAKAATACAAAACAATAMAAGTGTTTAGTATTRGTTTAGAATCACRTCGTGCAAACCCTAGTTYGTTAATTCACCATAGTTCCCACAACCCTAGTTGTGGAGGTTTTAGCATCTCATAATTATAAGTAAATTAATAGCATTCATAGACAAAAGCATAAATTAATACTTACAATGAGGATAGGAAAAAACTCTCTTGATTATTGCAAAAATAAGGAAGAATGATTCAACAACAATTGTCTCAATGTATTTCTAACTCTCAAGTCTAAGTTGTAAATTGTCTAAAAATTCTCTCCAAAAACTTTCTTTCATTACATAAAAGTAAAGGGTATTTATAACAGTAGATTTATGCTTTTATTGTTCATTCACGGATTTGATTTGGGATTTGTAGCTCCTTCTCCTAGTTGAAGTTGGATTCCCTTGTTGGCACCCGGATAAGACTAGCACGCCACACTAGTCATCGAGCAGCATTGGTGTGCGTCGCGCACTGCATATCGCAGGTAGATCGGCGTCTCGCGGCTCTCCTTGCGTTGGAATGCTGGCACGTCGTGCGCCTATTTGCACAGCAAGGCAGGCGCCTCGTGCTGCTGGTTGTGCAGGTGTGTAGCGCTACATACATTGATCTTGGCTTGTTCATTCCAACTTCTTCACATTCATTCCAAAAGCCTCAAATACACCCAAATTCATCAATTTTATCCCTAAAAGCATCTAATCATGTGCATTGTCTCTTTTCACAAATATATAACATAAATACATGCAAACACACATAATTTGTTCTCAAAACATAGTGAAGTATAGGAAAAATATGGCCAAGAAGTGCGTAAATACGCCCTTCATCACCACCTCACCCTTAAACTATTGTTCGTCCTCGAACAGTCTACTCTTCCCTTCTCAAATTTAGGCACAAAATTCATCCTATGAATAAGTCTACTTGTACTTAGGATCATGATACAAATCAATAAAGCTCCAACAATCCACTCACATGCATATAAGATTAACATTAAAATGTAAAGTTTGAAATCACTTAGCTTTTGAAAACTAACTCATTAAGACATATTTTGGGCCAACATGAATTATATGTAATTTAGCAATCAAGATATACCAAAGTCTTACCATTGTGCCCCTCACAATTTGGAGAGATGCCCTTTTCTCACACAAGATATAAGTCAATATAAACTTGGGCATAAATAAAATAATTTTCACTCACTCTCCGAAAGAACTCAACATGCAAGCAAAAGATGACCTATAGGCTTGCCCTTAGTGTAATACTACACTAATATAGAATTATGAATCAAGGATCAATTAGGACTTAAATTTGGTTGTAATGTAGGCTAAGGAACGGTAGGACTATTTGGCCAAGATAGTGACTCATCTCCCTAAGCACTTTAATACTTCACAACACTTTGATTTTTAGGACATTCTTCAATTTCCCGTTTTTCTCCTTATACCTCCTTATTTTTTTTTATTTTTCAACCTAGGTGACTAGTGGGGATTATTTTCAATATTGAGCTCATTCACACATTTTTTTATCAACTTTTTTTCAAAGCTCTTTCTTCTTTTTGTTCTCCCACTAACATCACCCTCCTTGTTTAGCAATTTTCACCATTTTCTTTTTTTTCTAATCTCCATATTTTTTAGCTTTTCCCTTCACTTTTCCACTTATGCTCCTTTCACACAAGATTTTTTTTATTAAAGTGCTCTAGAAATCATTTGGATCAAATACAAGTCAATAGAACAAAAATAAACTTAAGCATGTAATATGGCTATCAAAAGAATAGGCTAAGGCTCAAAATTGCTAACTAGGACAATTACATAAAGGTAGGTAAAATAGGATAAAAACAAGGCTACCAAAGAAATGTCTATATCACTTTCTAAATCCATCGTTCTTATTTCGTTTTGCACACACACCGGGAAAGTTCTAGAAGTCATATTGCAAGCATGGAGTATATCAAAAATTCCTCACACATTGGCACAAAATGGTTTAATAATGGAAATAAAGATCACCTAAACGCATATATCCATATTCCATGCATAACATAATTAAGCCCTTTTTTTAATTACGAGAGTCCAGTTCCAAAAGACTAAGTGTTTCTACCTTCTGCATTTTCGAGTGGATTTTTATAAAGTCTCAATGATACCTTAAGTGAAGCATCTAGCACTCGTAAGGCTCAAATTCTTATTCTTCCTAATGACTATTTTACCCTTAAGACAGTCATTATCCGTCCATCATCGGGCAAAGTCATGACTCAATGACTAAAAATAAAAAAAAATAAAAATCTAGACTCTCTAGGCAGTTCTAAGGGACTATCCACTAGAAAAGTATCAAAAACAAAAATCCGAGGAACCCAAAATAAAATAAAACTACAAAAAAATACTACAAACCAACAAGCATGCAAGATAAGTCATAAATCCCACAAAAAACTAGGCCTACCATGTGCAAGTTTAGCAATTAAGGCATTCATGATAATATGAAGTTCACTTCTCCCACCCCACACTTAATTAGTAACACTGCCCCCAATGCTAAAACAATAAAGCATAAAATAAAATAGTGAAGAAGAACTCCCTGGGCCTCTACTCCTCGTCGTCTGTGGAGGCAAGAGCATCCTCCCCCATCTCAAAATCCTCCTCATTATCTTCACTTCTATGTCCGAGTCTACTCTCATCATCTCATCCTATGTGGCCACATCATCATCAAGGGGCTCCTCGAATCCAGGCCCAACTCTGCAAAGGGATCACAAGTGTTAACTCGAAGGGTAATCCATGTTAAGCTGTTGTAGCTACTCCTCAGTCACACCATTCATCCTCTGTTGGAGCATTTGCATGTCCCACAAGTGGCTCAACATGTTATCAATTCACGTATTGCGATCATTGACAGAAAGGACTGGACCGTTTATACCCTCGGGTTCCTTAGGTTTAGTCACATCAATCCCCCTAGGATCATAAGCAGGTCTATAGTCCGCCTCCTCCTCCTCAATATCATTCCCATACAAAAATCAGGTCAAGAGACCCCAAACCCAAAGTTTTGGCCCTTTTTCACCCTTGCTCTCTTCAACACATTTTTAATAATCACTCCCACATTAATTGGCATCCCACTCATTAGCACATAGAAAAGACACACTCTTTCCCTAGTCACATGGGTTACATGCTTTTTGGGAACTAAAAAAGCACAAATAATTTTTAACCAGACACGAGCCTCTTTACTCAGGTAAGTATACAAGAGCGAAACATGATACCCACATTGTTGGCGGCGAGTCCACCTTGCAACGGAGTTAGGGCCACACAGAGTATGTCTAATGTCTCTATGCAGGGGTTTCTTCACAAATGTTAATAAAGGGTTATGGGTCAACATGAGGTGTCCCAAGTAATCTATTCAAAGCAGTAGGTGAAAAATCGATAATTTGACCCCTAATTTTAACTTGGTTCGACTTGTCCTTTGGCATCCAATTTTCAAGGAATTACCTCACCATATTCAAATTACAATCACTCGGAGCATCAAACACAAAACCAAGACCAATGGTGTGTGATCTATCTACCATGTGAGGAAATACATAAGCTAAACTTTTTCTATCAATGAACATGTCATGTGAGTACTTGGATTCTTTATGCTCTTTAAACCATTTATTACCTTCTTGCTCCATGACTCAATGGAGCCCATATCGCCTCAATGGTTGTGGTTCTATCCTCACATCCTCATGCTCCTCTTCACTAGTTCTCCCTGCTCTTTTTGACCCATGGCTTGAAGAAGCCAATCCTTTACACTTATTTGTTTTTGGAGCCATTTATGGAGGTTTTACAAGAAAAATGTTATACTTTGTGATTTTGGTGAAAAAGTTAGGAGTAATTTGAAGAAAAGATGAAGTGTTGAGAGAATTTTCTTGTTATTCTTGGGGTGTGCGGCGCGACTATCATGAAAATGATCTTTAAAAAATTAGGTTTAGGCCTTTTAAATTACTCCCATGGGATGGAATTTACGTTTTTAGCCTTAAATTTTTCCACCTAAACACCCTCTTCGCGACGCGGCGCTCACCGCGCCTTCACTACTATGCATCGTGGAGCTAACTGCTTCTCCTAGCACGCGCGTCACGCCTCTTGAAATATGGTGTATCTCCCGCGCCTCGCGCCAGGCCATGCGGCGCTAGTGCCTGCACCTCACGCCAAGCCTTATGCTGCTTGGCCTGCGCGATGCCCTATGCGCTCGTTCAACCGTTTGCTCCCCTTTTCAATGCTCATGCTCCAATTTGTTGAAAATTATGACATATCACCTACACACTTGAACAAACACATAAAAATTAAAATTTTATCTTGGGTTGCCTCCCAAGTAGCGCCTGATTTAATGTCGCGACACGACACAGGTATCTTGATTAGTCAGACTTCATCAAGATACTTGTGTCACACCCCACCTTGGGAGGCACGACTGACACCAAGTGCTAAATTGAGATCTGAACTGATCTGGCTAGGCTCAGGCACCTCTGGTGCCTACCAATAAGTCAAATTCAAAAAAACAAACTGCTATATCTCGGTTGTAATCACAGCCTCAGGCCGACAAGGCCATCTATAAGAGACACTAGCTAATCAACATCAAGGTAATAAAGGGATCTTATGCAGGCTGATAAGACCACCATGATGTATAATTACAACAGAAATAAAAACAGGTAGCTATACTGGGCCCCACACAGCCAACACGTAAAAATAAGACATACATACGCCTCACATGGCCAACAACAACCAACTAACTGACCACTGTAGTCTGCAAGCCTCTAAGAATACAAATAGTGGTCGGGACAGGGCCCCGGCCTACCCAAATACTATACAAATAAAATATGGTAACCTTTACGACCTGGCAACTCCAAATGAAATAAACTGACCAAACTACTGACTCTGAATAGCTGCTAGGAGATCTCACAACCTGTTTGTCTAAACCTGCAGGAAAGTATGCAGCACCCCATAATTGGGCGTCAGTACAAGTATGTAAGGCAGTAATGAAAAGCTAAATAAACGCTGATAAAGAACTAAAAGTGAATAACAACAAGGGGCAGAACTTAACCTAAAAGCTTTTTTATCCATAACCTTCATATAGTAAAGCATGAAATGTATATGAGCTAAGACTGCACAATTACATATTCATAATGATAACTAGCATACAAGAGTACAAACAAGAACCTAACCTGGCCCCCATAAGCCTGAAAGGTACAAGCAACACAGAAATAACCTATCGGGGCCCTCATAAGCCCTGGCAAGTACAATTCAATCTATATACCCCTATCCAGGTTCTATGACTCTACTGGTGCTATAGCCAACCTACTTGCCTTCTGGGTCTACATCTAAGCCCGTTGGACTCCTGTAACTGTGTCTGAGCCCAGTGGGATCCTGTAACTGCACCCAGGGCACCAGGATGGACGAGGGTCAGTGTGTCGATACGGCATAAAATAATAGTCCAGCCATGGAATAGACTGTGATATGCCCCTTGGGCCTTAGCATCATCCCTTGGAACGACATATAGCTCCTTGGAGCAACATTATATAGCCCCGTAGGCAACATCATATAGCCCCGTAGGCAACATCATATAGCCTCGTAGGCGATGACATAGTTAGCAACCCTGAAGTTGTGGATGGAAGGCTATCCTAGGTGAGGGTAATCCCAACCGATGTGCTATATTGAAGTCTCAATCTAGCCACTCAAAGGTGTATCTGTCTTTCTGGGCCTAACACGACCACTACTCTCAACTAGAATAATCTATATAGCTGCTAGCAAGCACACCCCGTGTACCTGTATCTGACTAGAGGATCCTGATAGTGATCATAATCTCTAATGGTCTAGACCGAATAGACCGAGGTTTGGAGTGGCCTAAACGATACTCTGAATGTCCTTCTTAGACAACTATAACTCATAAGCAACTATAGGGTCGAAGATGACCAATTACTTAGTTCTTTTTCTTAACAACTGTAAGGCTACTACGAATCGGACATGCTCTTGAGCAGTCAGCCCCTAATCTTCCCCAAGCAGTTTACGATGATTCTTAGACTAAAGGTAATACTGTACTAACATGGCTCTAGTCCCTTAGACCTTAACTTGGTTTGTTCAGATTTCCTATGTCTTTGCTGGACGATTCTTAACCTCTTAGGTAAAGTCTATCTAAGCCTAGCCACTCACGGCAACCTGTACCTGAGTATCTTATAAGAGCAGGTTAGGGTGTTGGCCCCACATCCAAATGCTAATAAGGTCCCATCCTTAGGGTACCCATGGGTCTATCTGACCTGAACGACTAGGATGGCTTCCTGAGCGACCTGTATGATGGATACTAAGTCAACTGGAACTGAAAGTCACTGGCAGTAGCTAATTAGATGGCAGGCTGTCACTCAGTTCACTAGACAACCCTAGTGCCGCTGACTCTAAAGTATGGTCATCCTACCTAATTTCTGGCCCTGAGGCGTGAAGGTACGCCAATGGCCTCTGGGCATGCTTCATTGACAATACAGACGTCCAACTGAAAGTCATATCGCCTCGTTGCGCCCGATATCATCTAACCTATGAAATCAGGCCCAATAACCAAAACCTAAACTTCTTAGGCCTTGTCATGATAGCAAGAAATCAAAACTCTATTAATACAGTGGACAGACGGATAGGGGAGTCTCTACGACGCTCCTGGCGTGAGCCATACTTAACATACTCTTTCCCGACGAAGGGCACTGCAATATACTCTCGATATGCTTTCTAGAAGATAACCACAACCTATATATATTCGTAGTCTATAGACAATAGCTGGCCATAATATATCTAATCGCAATCTACTGATAGAAACTATTTGCAAAATATGGGACCGTTATTTCCATTCAAGAACATAAGTCATACCGTTATACGATGAGAATAGCTTGCCGGAGGGATAAGCCTTACATACCTCGAATGTTGACTTTCGTTCAGCTGGCGAGTTTCAACTTGTAAATGGTGGTTCCACCCAACTTAAATCCCAATGCTAAGAGAATAGGGCTAATTTCAATACTAAATTCGACAAAAAGAGATGACTTTCAATAATCATATCAACTATAATTCAACTTCAAATAATTCGGCCGGAAACCTATAATTTCCCAAGAGTTCAGAAGGGAGAAATGCTTACCTAATGTCTGTGGCCGTTTAGGATTCAATTTGGAGTAATTCTGAAAACTTTTACTCGCCGGAGTTCTGATTTGCCGAGCGAATCTTCGAGAAATAACTCCATAGTAATGCTTCTCGTAGGCCTAGAGCTCAATACCCGAAGATAATTTGCGTTTGGACGGCATTTGGTAGAATAATCGGATGAAAATTTGGTGAATAGTGCATGCCCTCTCTAATCTTTGGTCGTGGGTTCTTTGGAAATGATTTGAAAATAAGTGAGGGGCATATATATACACACATGGATGGTGGCGCAGGGGTGCTTCGCAGTCAGCAATAGCGCCTATCCTTGTGTCACGCCGTGCCCCTCAAATTGGTAGTAGGCCTGGCACGCCACGCTGGCCAATGCACAGGTCGGCTGGTGCGTCGAGTTGGCCCCTTGCGGCCTAGCCTCGCCTGACCCTACTTTCAAGGTTTTTCCCATATGCTTCGAGCTCTCCTTACTCGTCACAAATCCACACGTACGCCTACTAATTGTTAACATTTTATAGGGTGTAACAACCTATTGGAATCGTGGTCACATTTTGGTCTCTTGTTTTACCACGCTAACCTATGACACGTCAGAAAAAAGAATACAAAAAAATGTAAAATAGGAAATAAAGACTAAAGATTAAACACAAGCAATTAGTCTAATCCTAAGCCTTATTCCCTGGCAACGGCGCCACTTTTTGATAACACTCAAACTCACACTTCTTGACAAAGTATGAAGCGAATGTTGTCAATAAAGAACCAAACAAAGAGGTTGGGGTCGAACACACAAGGAATATGGAAGAATATTGTCACGCCCCGCCTTGGGAGGCATGACTGGCACCTGGTGCCCTACTAGAACTTGAACTGCTGGGCTGCCTGAGCCTAAGCACCTCTTGTGCAAGGCTGGCTCTAACTCTAGAATCAAGAAAAACAATAGGCTATGTAACGGCTGTAAATACAACCCCCGGCCAACAAGGCCTATAGCCACCTGTGAAAAATAAATAGCTAAACAAGGCCCCACACGGCCAACACACATAGTCTAAATCACATACGGCCCAACACGGCCGATACATCTAACCACTGGGAAATGATACAATTTGCAAGCCTCTAGGAGTAATAAGATGGTTGGGATAGGGCCCCTGCCTACCCATACTGTACAAGCAAAAGAAATAAACCTCTGACACATAGCTCTGGAAGAAAGGAGTTGATGGCTCTGTGAGGCTGACTAAAACTATGAGGGATCTGCTCCTCGTCTATCTGTACCTGCAGGCAAGTAATGCAGCGCCCCGGGAAGGTCGTCAGTACAATATGTACCGAGTATGTAAAGCAATAGTTGTAAATGACTAAAAGTAAAGAGTAAAGCTGACCATAGCTGAAGTAAAGGAAACAGATTGAAGCTGACTGAAGTAGTAAAATCAGGACTAAACATAACTGTATTAAGAAGGGTAGGGGTCAAACCTGACAAACAGAATGTCTTACTGTCTAACTATCAGTAACTAAAGCAACATAACATAAACCTTGCCTGGCCCCCATAAGCCGGAAGGTGCAATAATCATATAACAACCCACACGGGCCCCCATTAGCCCTAGTGAGCACACCTCAATCTATTTACCCCTATCCAGGTCATACCCCACTACCTATTAGCTATAAGCATCCTGTCGATCCCCTGGGTATGCAACTTGGACCCGCTGGGCCCCTGACTATAGTTGTGCCTGAGTCCGGAGGACTCCTGGAATCTACACCCCAGGCGCAAGCGCTCGGCGGGGGTGTGTATAGGCCAACCACGGCAAAATATGAGGAGCTGGCTCCCCATCTTCATCCCTTGCAGACGGCATGCCGCTCCGTAGAGCGACGTATCCTCGCCCTCTGGCGGAAGAGTCGACACAGCTATTAACCCTGGGGCGGTCATGGAAGCTATACAGGTAATCCAGCCCAAACAATGCAAATACAGGTCTCAACTGATAACAATAACTGCACACAATCACATACTCCTGACACGCTTTACTGAGAGTCATATTGGATTACTATACTGGCGAAACTGACAAATAAATCTATCTGTATAGCGAGAGCGTATCTAGCCTTCTAGGCCTCATGCTAATGCTACTCGCCTCTGGGATAATCTGTATGAGTGTCTACAGGCACACCGTGTGCATGTATTTGATCAAAGGATCCTGATAGTGATCATGATATCTAATAATTTGGGTTGAATAGAGTGAGGTCTGAAGTAGTCTAACAATACTCTGAATGTCCTACTCGGACATCTATAGCTCATACGTAACTATGGAGTTGCGGACAGCTAACTACTTTATTCTTCTAATTAAACAACTATAGAGCTAAGCTTAGTCGAACTTTCTTCTAGGCGATCGATCCCTGGTTCTTCATAGGGAGCTTACCGATCGCCTTAACTAGGTAAACACTATACTAGCAGAGTACTATTGACTCCTTAGGCCTTGTCTAAATCCACTCGGATCTATATTGTTGTTCTGGGCAGTTCTCAATCTCATGGGAAATTCTATATAGATTGGTCTATCACTGGCTACTGATGTGGACCCCTCCTTGGGGTACCCACGGGTTTATCTGACTTGGACGACTAGGCTGGCTTGTTGGGAATTCTACATGATAGTTGTTAAATCGACTAAGACTGACAATCACTGATAAAACTAAAGGGATGACGTACGATCACTCAATACCCTGGAGAACCCTAGTGTCGCTAACTTTGGAATATACCTATTCTGTCGTTATTTCTAGTTCTGGAACGTGCGATAATGTCAGTGACCTCTAGGAATGTTTTCCTACCAATATAGGAGCCAACTGGTCGTTAGACCGCCTAACTGCACCTATACTATTTAACCGACTAACTCAGGCCACTAACTCTTACGAGCTTCTGAAGTCTAGGCCTGCAACAACCATATAAGTCTACCATCACAATAAACTAAGAACTAAAAGAGTTTCTATAGCATCATATGTGAGTCATATTTAACCTGCTCCCCTTTTAACGAGGGGTCCTGCAGTACGATCTGTATATGAGTTCTAACAGCTAACTAGAATCTATGTAACTGTAATCCCTGTTAGCAGCTAATCTCCACATATCTGATATTTAAACACGTATATCAATAACAGCTAATTACAACTTATTGAATTACAATCTAATGGTAGAAATCATCTACAGCATCTGAGATCGTTATTTCTATTCGAGAAACACCAGTATTAACATTGTACGACTAGGATACTTGCCGAGAGTTAAGCTTTACATACCTCGTTCGCCATTTACCGATTAACTGGCGAGGTTCGGCTGGTATTCAGTTGTTCTTCCCAACTGTAATCACATTAATGGAAGAATATAGCTATCTTCATCACTAAATTCAAAGAAAATAATAGCTTTATATATATATATATACTGACTATTCTTCAATTTATCAAAGAACGATCGAAAACTTGTATTTTCTCGGGAATCTAGAAGAGAGAAATACTTACTTTAAGCCTGGGATTGTATTAACACTAGCTTTGAGCAATTCCAATCACTTTGGCTCGGCAGGACGATGATTCGCTGGGCGAATTTCATGAAACTAACTCCGTATAAATGCTCCCTGCAGCCTTATACTTCGATACCCGAATTTAATTTGGATTTGGACAGCGTTTGGCAGCATAATTGTTACACCCCGTAAGATTCCCGACATCTAGATGGCATATTCGCGCATTGGTTAAGCATATTTGAAAGCCATACGTGCTAGAAAAAGGCCCGGGAAAAGATCGGACGAAAAACCTGTCAAACCACCGCGGAAGGAGCTGGGGCAGAGCCCCTCCGTGATGGCGCCGTGTCATGGAGGTGGAGCCTCTGCGTTGGCTCCGTGACATGTTGGGCCTGTCCAGGCCCAAGTATATAAAGCCCCCACTTCGGTTTTAAGTGACATACTTCATTCTTATAATTTCCAAAACGTGAGAAAATAGAGGGAGACGAAGAGAGTAAGTAAATTACCATCCGATTACACAGCCAAACGTAGTCCAAACCTAAATTAACCTCAGGTACCGAGGTATTTAGCAGCAGGGAGCATTCCTACGGATTTTGTTTTGCGAAATTCGGACGATGAATCGTCGAGCTACCGGACTAAGGTAAGTAGAATTGCTCCAAACTAGTGTCTATGTGCTCCTAGCCATAAAGTGAATACTTCTCCCTTCTGGACT
>JACEIK010000169.1:343659-385073 GCA_018107945.1 Datura stramonium | reverse complement strand
TCTTTCCCTGGGCCTTTTTCTAGCATGTATGGCTTTCAAATACTCTTAACCAACACGCGAATAGGCCATCTATGTGCCGGGAATTTACGGGGTGTAACATCTTGGACCCGACAATTTATGAGGAATATAAAGGTGAGCATCTCTTACGTGATTGAGAGTTATTTCACTAACTTAATATGTTTGATTTCTTTAATTTTGTGTCTTCAATAGGTACAATGGATAATCAATTGCCCACCGGGGAATCCACTATGCTTGACTTGATGAACATGATCACCACCTTATCTTCCCATATTGATAAGCGGTTTGATAGATTAGATAACTGAATGGTCAATGTTAAAACAAGACTTAGGGACTCTTTTTCTATTCCTTTATTTCACTATCATGGGTAAACTAATAGATTCCTTCACGACTGTTCTTCATCGATATCACCCTGAACCTTTCATAGGATGTTTTATCCAACCTCTACCACCCAACTACCATCTTCTACTACTCCATTACCTCATGATACCTATATGTACCTCCACCACCACATGTACCTCTACCACTACCATATATATCTCCACTACAACCATATATGCCTTATCCTCTACCAAATAGCCGCCATCCAATCTGAAATGTTTGACTAATCTAAAATGTCCAATCATTAGGTAATGAATTCCATGGGGAGTTTTGAGAGGAGTTTGATGAGGTAGTGTAACACCTCAAAAGTCCCTCGGATCAGATTCTGGACTTGAAGCAGGAGATAGCAGAAATTTTGCACCAGACCACAGAATAAATCGTTAAGTAAACCATTAAGTCACTTAACGGATTGTTATGTGACCCATCAAATAGGGTTATTTTCGGTTGTCATTTTTCAATCCAGTGATGACGAGTCAAGCCATGATTCATTAGTTTAAGTGACGATTCGTTAAGTAGGTTGTTCTAACGGACTTCGGGATGAGAAGCAGAGGATGAGCAAATTAGTTCTACAGGTAACGATTGGACTTAACGAGTCATTAAGTATGCGGATGACTCGTTAAGTGACTCGTGGCCACTGCCGGGTCTAATCTACAAATGAGATCTCAGTGGTATTATTGTAACTTCCTATGCTTTTAACTCCTAAAACAAAGTCATTTTGGCATTCCTAAAGGAAGAATTTAAGGGATTTTCCTAGCCTAATCCCTCATTCCATTCCAAAACATCTATAAGTCTTCTTCTCCCTTCTTCTCTCAAGGCTCAAGAACTAGGGTTCCTCTCCAAGGTGCAGCAAGCTTCTAATTCTTTAAGGGGAATTATCAAGCCAGGTATGTGGGACTTTAACAAGGGTTTCCTTTCACCCTTGTGTCCCAATTATTTTCAATAACCCTAGAAATTTCAATTCTCTAGAAAAGAATGTCTTAGGGTTTTGATTCTATGTATGAGTTGGAATGAGTTCGTAGCAGCCCTCCTAGATAGGTTCTTTCCCCGGGAGTTGAGGGAAGCAAAGGCTGCAGAGTTCATCAATTTGAAACAGAATAATATGACAGTGCAGGAGTATGTCTTGAAGTTCACTCAACTATCAAAATATACTCCTAGATGGTTGTCGAGCCAAGAGCTTGTATGAGCAAGTTTATAAATGGAGTCTCAGACTTAGTGGTCAAGGAGTCGGGACCTCTATGCTTATCAGTGACATGGATATTTTCAGATTCATGATCCATGCTCAACAGATCAAGGAAGAGAAGTTAATGGAAAAGGAAAGGGATAGAAAGAGGGCTAAGACAAGGGACTTGGAGTATTCTAAGTAAAGGACGGGTGGTGGACATCGATCACAGTCCCGCCAGAGGTCATCAGCCTCAGCACCATCGCCAGCTAGTGTTCCATCCATACGCAGGGTAAGGGGAGATTGCATATCCAGCTTGTAAGAGCTGTGGAAAGAACCATACAGGAGAGAGTGCATAGCTAGATCAAATGCTTGAATCTAGTGCGGCAAGTCAGGCTATAAACTCATAGATTGCCCAGTAGCCAAATGGGGTGAAGGTAGAGCCTAGCCACCATTTTAGTAGCTCCGACAGCCCACCCAACTTAGCAGGGAGCCTCATCTAAGTGTAGGTGGCAAACAGCGTCAGAACCGCTTCTAGGCCCTATTATCATGCCAAGATTAGGAAAGCTCGCCAAAAGTAGTCACAGGTATGTTATGAGCTTCCAATATTGGTGCTTACATAGTGCTAGGTCCAGGAGCCACATCATAAGTTATATTATTCCTTTAAGCATCCTAATGTGAGATTTGTCTTATGGATTGTATGAAATGACTATAAGTATGAAGTCTTTAGTGATAGCTTTAGAGGCAAATAAGAAGTCAAGATTTAGTGATGTTATCCTAGCCTTAAGAAAGGGTCCAAGAGCCTTAGAATGATGACTTAGAGCTAAGGGGGAGATGATAAGCTGATGGGTCAAGACAAGTCTTGAGTGTTCTAGTGGGGAAGTTCCAGAAATAGAATCTATGGGATGTTGATCCATTCCTATTCAGATGTTTTCCCTTATGTTTCAGTCAACATTATGCTTTACTCATTCTTACATTTAGATTTCCTCAATGATAGTTAACTGCTTCAGTCATGTCACAACTCGAACAGAGGCCCGGATAGTAACACGGGACAAGGATTCCTAAGAGACCCAAGTCAACCCGTGGCATAAGCATACATCTAATCTCAATCAATAAACTGAATAATCAATAAGATACTCATAGCGGAAGTCTAACTTGAACACGACATCAGATTATGAAATCCGAAGCTAAATACATACATATGTCTGAAAAGCCTCTAAACATGACGAGTTGATGGGACATGACCCCAAATAACTCAACAAAACTGAAACTGAAATACATAAAGGAAAGTTGAATAGTCTAGTCCTCGCGAAATGTGGACTCACCCACAGTAAGAATGCTAACTCTGACAAGCTGATTACAAGCGGGGCCGAACCTGGGAGTTGGGTCATGTATCATGAAACAATACAGCATAGAGTATGCAGTTAGTACGTGGAATGTACAAAGAATGCAAGGTAAGTAAAACTGCTAAAATAAATAAAAATCATTTGAAGACAATGCATAATATAACATAACATTAAGAGTCTGAGAGTAGGGCTTGCATGCATTCTTTCTGAAATCATGATCTCTTCATAACATAACATAACATAACTTCATAACATCATAACTGAATCGATTAACTCAAAGCTGAATTCTAACATTTATAAGTAAAGCTGAACACTGAGTCAAACCTGCTTTAGTACATGCATATAAAGATAAATCTCATGAGTAATGAATATGCATATCTGAAATCATGAGGAACAATGGGAGACTCGTCTTTTAACCGACACACCACGATAGAGCTTATGTGGTCCCACTATCACACTCAAGTGGGTAGAGCCATCCAAAGTCTTGCCAGGGCTAGGGACGATACCATGATATCGATATCAATCTGAAGGCCCATACAGATAGAGGAAGCTCACAAAGGAGGTCCCAAAGTCATAATGTATAAACCTACGTTAGCGCGTAGTTCTGAGGCACGGGGTGATCGACCCTTAGCCTACTCGGTGCTAGACATTACTCCCAAAACATGTATATGCTCTACATCATTTTATGATGAAGCTCAACATCTTCTATTGACGAAGCTCAATATTACATCTCAAATATGAAATCATGCATATGACAAGCTTTAGCTCAAGAAATACCACAAGCTGAAAATATAATGGGAATCTTTGCTCCAAAACCATGTGGTAAGCTTAATTCGGGAAAATCATTATTCATACTTACCATATGGGAATTGCACAAAGCTTTATTATACTTAGAAATACTCAATTATTGTCGAAATCATAATTGTAGACATGGGTAGCTTCAAATCATTCTTTTCATCATCATATCTCATCATCATCAAATATTCATCACAAATCTCATCCTTCATGAACATCTCATCTATAGGCTTGTAATTCATAAAACTATAATTATGATTTAAATTGAAAATACTATAAAATTTTCCCATGTTTCATAATTCAATAGTAGAATCATAATCAAATCATACCCATGTATAGAAATAGAAGATTCATGCGTTTGGGTTAAAATCCCATAGATTAGACATAGAATTTCATACTTTAGAGAGGGATTGGGCATGGGTGTGAAAGAAATCACCCATTCGTAACCTTACATTCCTGTTGGTAGCTGATTCTAACACTTCTTTAGATGCCCAATAGGAAATTAAAAAGAAATTGATGAATGCTAAGCTTGATCACCCTCTCAAGTCTTCTACCTTGCATGCGTGATGAATGAGGCCTAAAATGAACTGCCCTTCAAAGTCACTATCCACTTAACTCAAAGCGTGCTAGTTTAGGCCCTAGGAGCTTAGGAATTATGGAAAAACCCTTATTAAATTTGCGAAATTAACTATCAGGTTGTGGGGACCTAGACTCGTGGTCCCGGAGTCACGACTCGTGGCTTGGCTCGTGAGGTTCCTTTGCCCAATAGGTCTCTGGGCTCTTAATGGGAAATCTCGCTGACTGGGTGCTAGTGACCACGACTTGTGTTCACCACCGGGTTATCTTCTGCTTTGCCTCCACTCTCCTCTTCTACTTTTCCCTTACCCACGGCCCGACCCTAACAACTCGTGGGAATTCGACTACTGAAAGTCGTTGTAACGCCCATGGGGATCCTTTTCCTCAAACTTCCAAAATTCCTCACTAGCCTACCCACGAGTCGCCACACGACTTGTAGGTTGCCTTAGCGAGTCATCCCACGACTCATTCTATGCACGATGCCATTTTTACACTTTTCTCCTTTTGAACTCCCGGGTCAGATTCTTGGGATTCCGGGGTATAAAAATATCTCACTGGGAACATTCGTCATAGATGTTAGAAAACACATAGAAAGTGGAGAAAATGCAATCATCATATTCAAATCTTGTTCATTTAGTGATCAGGATGACTGCCTCCGATTCGAATCACTGTTGAACTAATTTCATGAACCATGCACACATCCACATACATAAGAAAACTTGAGCATATGAACTAAACATGGAGAACTAAATAACGTGCGAGTACCCAAAGGCGATACCTCAGTATAATTGAGCCGAGTAGAGAACAAATGGGAGTATCTAGCCTTCATATTTTCTTCGTCTTCCCACATAACTCCTTCAACATGCTGATTCCTCCATAACACTTTAAGCGTAGCTACTTCCTTGTTCCTTTGCGTTTGAACCTGATCTAATATTTCCACGGAACCTCACTCCTGCGTAAAGTACATCTCTCACACCAACACTATCCAGAGACAACTAAGGTTGAGCCCACCCAAACACTTCTAAAACGATACATGAAACACAAGATGCACAAAAAGCTAGTCTGACAACTCCAACTCATAAGCCCCTTTGTCAACCGTCTCTACTCTCCGACACGGGCCAACATAGCGGGTACTAAGTTTCCCTTTCTTTCCAAGTCGCATCACTCCCTTCATAGGAAGCACCCTCGAAATACCAGGTCATCGACTTCAAATTCTAGCCTCTTCTTCTCCGTCATAAGACTTTTGGCTACTGCGGCGAGTCTTCAGCACATCTTATCAATGAAGACGCCTGGTGCTTTATAGGCAGAATGTCAGAGCCCTATCATTCTTTTGCCTCACAACCTCAAACCATCCGATGGAAATCTACATCTCCACACAGCAGAGAGCCTCGAATGGTGCCATCTGAATACTAGAGTGATAGTTGTTATTGTAAGCCAAGCTCGATGGGGTGAAATACTCATCTCGGCTACCTCTGAAGTCAATTCGCATGCTCTCAGCATGTATTTGAGAGTACGGATTATGCTCAGAAAGACCCTTGATTTGTGGGTGAAATGTTGTCTTGAGATTAATCTGTGTACCCAATCCTTTTTTAAACGACTCCCAAAGTGAGATGTGGTGAGTACCTCGATACCGGGAAATGATGGATAAGGGCACTCCATGCAGTGACCAACTCTCGGATACATAGTTTGGCATAATCCTCACTTGAATCTATGGTTTTAATAGATAGAAAATATGCAGCCTTGGTCAACTTGTCTACCACAACCCAAATGGAATCATATTGTCGGCAGTACGAACCCGGACTGTGATAAAATCTATATTAATTTCTTCCCACTTCCAAGTAGGAATACATTATCCTAAGATACCTCCCACGTCTACGATGCCCAACCTTTACTTCTTGACGGTTTGAACACTTGACTAATTATACAATATCCTTCTTCATGCCATTTACCAATAGATTTCCGTAAGTCGGTACATCTTGGTGGCACACAGATGGATAGAATACTGAATCCAAGCCTGTTGCATGGGCTCCTCAGATAGATCATGTATGGTACACACAAGCGGCCCTAGTACCGAAGCACACCATCTCCCCCTTTGGAAGACCTCTGCCTTCGATTTTGAACGGCTTCCTTCAACTTTACCAATGGGTCTCGTCTTATCTAGCTTTCAGCCGATCGCAAGGAACATTCGTCCATTCTAAACCACAATACCGCCATCGGTCGAGTCAACCAACCTATCCTAACCTTGAGAGTTGATGTACATCCCTCACCAACTCCTTTTTCCTTCATCCATGGAACAAACTCTCCATAGAGAGTCTACTAAGTGCGTCCGCTGCATTAGCCTTACCGGATGGTAAGGACACTCATGCTCTCGTAGTCTTTTGAGTAGCTCCAACCCACCTCCTTTGTTGAAGATTGAGATCTTTCTACGTGAACACATCTTGTAAGCTCATGGTCCATGGCACATCCATGTTGACCCCATACAAGTAATGTCCACTTATATCTTCAAGAGGAATACATGTGACCAACTCGAGATCATGGGTGGGGTAGTTCTTCTCATGAACTTTTAGCATGCGGAGCGTATGCTATAGCACCCGTTACGCATCAATACACACCTAAGTCGATCCACTTCCAAGCATCACAATACACTCTGGCCGTCGATACCCTCGGGTAGAGGTCAACACCGATCGAGGTAAGTCGGATCTTCCAACTCTTAGGCTCTTCTCACAAGCCTCGGAGCCATTGAAACCACCTTCTTAAGTCAATTTGATCAAAGGTGTTGCAATAGATATGAAACCTAAAAACCTCCATGTATTAGCTAAACCTAGAAACCCGAATATACGAAGGATTCTTGATCTAAAACAATTTTTGCCGCCTCGGTTTTTACGAGAATCTGCCATATGCCCTCGCCCGATACTACATGGCCCACGAGAAAAGCTCTGAGAGTTCTTGGAACTTGCACTTCTTTAATTTGGCATATAATTGATGATCCTTGAGTGTAAAGGCACTGCTTTCAAATGGCGACATGCTCCTCTCAGCTCCCAGAGAGTATAAATGGATGTCATCAATAAACACGCTCACGAACAATTCGAGATATGGCTTGAACACCCTGTTCATCAAATCCATAAAATTCGTAGGAGCATTCGTTAGTTCAAAAGACGTAACTACAAGCTCCTGTAATGACCATACCGCGTCTAAAGGCATCTTCGGGATGTCACTCTCCCAAACTCTAAGTTGATGGTACCCGGATGCGAGTTCTATCTTTGAGAAACACTTGACACCTTGAAGCTGAGATCAAATAAATCATCAATCCTGGGTAGAGGATATATGTTCGCGATAGTGACTTTGGTCAGTGCAGATAATCAATACGTATGTGAAGAGAACCATCTTTTTTTCGAACAAGGAGAACCGGTGCACCCCATGAATACTGGCTTGGCCTAATGAAACCCTTAACCAACAAATCCTTCAGCTGCTCTTTTAGCTCGGTTGGAGCTGTGCATGGAGGAAAGATATGAGTTTGCATGTCAAGGAAGGTAAATACCAAGATCAATCTCTCCCTCGGAAGAGACACTGGAAAATCATTAGGAAAGACCTCTGGGTACTCATGTGCCTCTTTGGGCCCATTTTGGATAGTTGGTCTCATACTCAACATCCTTAACCCTAACTACATGGTACACACAACTCTTAGAAATCATCTTCCTGGCCTTAAGGTAGGAAATGGAATGATCTACGGGCACATACGGGCTTACACCCTTCCATTCTAAGATTGGATCACTCGGAAATCTAACTCTACTTCCGGGTTCTACAATTAATTGAAGCATAGCATACAAATAGCCAATCCATGTTGAGAATAACATCGAAATCGGTCATGGCTAACTCTATCCGTGCGTAGGTAACCTTCACGAAGGACGGAGGGCGAAACCTCTATGCACTCATTTAGATATAGTCACCTGCGGAGTAGAAGGCGAGAAGGGTTCGGCAAGACTTCAGCGACTCCCGAAGCTCACGGAAGCGCGTAAAGTGTCCGCGAGCGGGGGTAGCCCCGGGTCTAACAAAACATAAACATCAAAATAGAAAACTCATAACATACCGGTGACCATCGAGAGCCTCTTTGCTCTAACGGGATGCTAAGGCATAGAATCTATTACAAAAGAAAGCGGCGACCGTTATTGTTCTTGTAGATTCCCACGATGGGGTTGAGCTTCTTGAAGGAAATTTGTGTTTGAACTAGAAGGTGGGCCTCGGCCACAACACGATCTTGAATCCTTTGTTGGGCAATCTCTAAGCATATTTCAGGGCTTACCACATCAAGAGCAGCGCCCGAACCTACAAGCAACGCGTGTGTGCCCTTGACCACATCTGCGCGATAAGCTAGGATGCTAAAATGCAGGTTTCTTTGCTCTAACCCCCTCGAACGTGCTCACTCTCTCTGATCATGCAGGCACGGATGGCACGCTCAATGTCAAGATGCTAGGGTAAATGATTTCTTGTGGGTCGGTTGTCGATTGCCCACCACGATCTCGGTTGTGAGAATCTGTGGTCATCGGTCCTAGCCTTCTTGGCCTCCTTCTCTCGAATGTGCCACCTCTGCTCTATTTGAGACACAAACACTATCACGTGGAAATCAATGTCCTAGTGGGTATAGGTCCTACAATCCTTGTCCAAATAGCCGCTACTCCATGGGCGAATCTGCTCACCCATTGATAACGCTCAAACCACACTTCCAGGCGGGGGTGTGAAGCGGGACGTTGTCAAGAAAGAACCCAAACTTATGGGTTGAGTTCGAACCCACGAGATATGGAAGATCTAAGATTATAATTTGAAGATGAACTTGTATGGTAATTGCTTCTACAATGGAAATTCTCATAAAAAGCTATAATTAAAATTTTGAAAAATTAAAAATATTAAAAAAATCAATAATTAAAGGATAACTAGGATTTGTGTTCCCCATGGGTTCACAACGGCTTTAGTATGCACTCGTGATCTGTTCAATACTTTACTTATAGAGACTCATAACTTTAGATTGTTAAGCGATCGGCCAATCCCTATTGAATGACTATCCTCAGTGCTGTGACCCACGTCTCATGAGTTTTCAAACTAGCCCGTTATCACTAAGTTCCAAATATAACTATACGCGACCCACGATAAGTTAATACAATGATCGACAAGATCAAGGCTCTTTTGTAACTCTCTTTTCCTAACCTCTGCCTCTTCGACGAATCAAGTAAGGAATTGGTACTTCTAGCGTTGTACACCGCTAAGAATCGTTAAAGATGAAGAGAATACAATATAAGTATTTAGTATTTGGTTTAGACTCACTTTGTGCAACCCTAACTAGTTAATCCACCATGGTTCCCACAACCCTAACTATGGAGGTTTTAGCCTCTCATAGTTGAAAGGTTGTGATTTGTGTTCATTGTTGAAAACATATAACAATACTTACAAAGATGATTGAGAAAAAAAATTCCTTCAATTAAACCACGAAATCTTGAATAACAAGTAACAAGAACAAGATGAATTCAAGAAAAGGTTGATCAAAAGATTGAACCAACTCAATTCTCTCTTCCAAAGATGTAAAATTGCGTACTACAATTTTTCTACTAAATTAAGTCTAATCTTAGTCCTCTCTTAAAAATAAAACATAAAAGTATTTATATAGACAAAAAGATCCTTATCCTAAACTAACAGGAGTGCTTTTCATTTGCCGACCTCGTCACGGGTCCACCTACGACTTGTAGGGGATTCTCATGGATCGTGACATCAACTCATGGCTTGGAGTGTTGGCTGAATTTTGGCTAAGTGTCGGCCAAGGTACGATTCGTACCAATATGCTACGGATCGTACATTGACACTCATGGCTTGATCTGGTCTTTGTGAACTTTTACGAACTTCACCACGGCCAGGGTATGGTATGACTCATACCTTAATCTCGCGGGTCATTAGAGATTGCTCTTATGCTAAGTCGTATATGTGCAATTCTTATGGATTTCATTACGGCGGCTTACCCCGGCTTCATTGCCACTATGGTGCGATCGGTGACAAGTTTCATAAGTTCGGTCTTCCAGAATTCAACACTCAGCTTTTAGTCAAGACACTCAATCGGCTCATAGGTCCATCTTACGGATTGTATTGTGGTATGCACTTTTTGCCCTTTTTTGCACGAGTTTAGCTTCCTTTTGCAATTTATTATTCCAACATTATCTGAAATCAAGAAGGGTGCCTCATATCCACATAAATACACTAAGTTCTATGTTAGTTTCTTAGTTTTGAGCGTCAATAGTGTTGTAAATTCAAAGCACATCAACACCCTCAACTTAAGACTTTTGCATGTCCTCGGGCAAAGAAAAGAAAAACTAAACACGACGCTCAGCTAGAAAATAAACTTAGGATACTACGGCCCTAAAACTCAAACAAATTTATACACTTTATATAGAAACACTATTGACCCTTTCTCTTGAAACATTGTCAACTAATATATTAAATGCAACCTCAAAACATCATATTCGGGGAGCAAGACATGTCCTTCTAGCTATCAACAAGCAATCAGTCATCACATGTGTTTCACCTGAGACCAATGGTAAAAAACGAAACATAATCCTTGTACCCTCACAAAAAAATAAAGTCCTCTGGTATGAAGTATGGACGTTCCCTATCCGCGCATGCTCATGAGTGTGCGGGTCGTGCAAGTAATAGTGGCCCTTTTGAAAGGCTTAGGAATCTCGAACCCACAGGACTAGACCCATTCCTCTAACTATCCATTTCAAATGTGATCTGCCATCATAGAGTGTTGATTATAGACGTTTTCGAGGAGTTTAATTAGAATCTAAATATGGTCAACGAAATATTCTAAATTCCTCTAGGAGCAGCATAGAGTTAAAACCGGATAATCATGCGATCTTATGATTTTCAATAGTTTAAGTATGAAACTATCGATTGTCGTCTCATAATTAGAATTGCATGTTCATGGTCTTTCGAGCCTCTAAACATGACAAACTAGCCTGTTTTGCATCATTGTGAGCGAGAATGCTAATTATAGTTCGTAGAGCGATCATTATGTTGTGGTTTACGTGAAATGATTAGGGACTTTAGTGCATCTAATCATTTAACTCAACAGCCTCACAACTGCTTCTTCGAGTGGTGATGTGATAATCCTAAGTTGGTCTCTAAATGCCTAGTTTTATCAATCAAGCGAGGCATTAGGTATATTTCTATCTAACACAAAATTATATCGTGGATAAACATGCTCATACATTCTCATGTCCTGACCTAGGTAGATGCTTTCTCAAGCATATGCCCAAGCTAACGTGTATGTTTTCATGGTGAGTCAATCATAAAAACAACCAATAATCCGGAATGCAAGAATAAAACAGCAATCAATAACTTAATCCAAAGCAATTTCATACAATCACAATCATAATTCCTTGGCTTCAACCCTAGAAGGAAAGGGTTCTAGCCTTACTGTTCGTAAAACTACAAGAAGCTATACTAAATTAACATACTTACAAGAATTGATAGATGAGAAGGGGTGACAAACGCTAGCTGAGTTCTCCCACTTCTCCCTTCTCTCCTGAGTAGTTTTCCCGAGAATAAAATCATGACCAATTGGATTTAGGAGCTAAGGGACTGTTATAGTAAATGAAAACGTGCACAATTTGCTTTGTCATGTAACGGCTCCGTGTCACGAGTGTCGCGAACCTTGCCTCCGTGAGCACGGAGCTAACACGAGCTCTGGAAATTGCCTCAGGAAGCCAAAGCGCCGAGTGTCACCGCGCGCCGGCATGACACGCTGCTCATGCGGCGCGTTGGCAATCTCTGTTGTGGAGGCGCACGGCGTAGCCGCGTTCTTTGGCCTTGTTGTAGCCTACTGCTGCCGCCTCTTCTTGCGTCCACTGGCATAGGTGTGGCACGTGGGCGCGGCACCGTGCAACGTGGCCTGTGCCTTGGCGCGGCTTGGCCTTGCCATGGCCTCTCGCTTTGCCCGACTTTCGCCCATTGCTCGACTCCATTCTCTACTTCACCAACTTATAAATTAGTTCCTCAGATCATGGAAACCTACAAAACAAGGACTAATCATGTTGGTTAGCACATATCTTCACATTTATATAAATCACATGAAAATGTATACAATTACTTAGCTAAACAAGACTAAACTAAGTTATCAAACGTCACTCGGGCATGCTATTTTCCTCGAGATCACAACCCCACACTTCAAGTCTTGTTCGTCCTCGAACAACCTTTTATATCTCATGCATATGGAGACTCACACATAACAAATTTAGCAAAGATAATTCAAGCTACGACTATAATGATTATTTAAGACAACAAGCTAAAAATAGAGCATGCACGATCGATCATTGAAATGAAATACAACTATGTTAAGACTTCTTAACCTCAGAATCGACTCTCAATCTTAGAAAACTCATGCAAATCAACTGACAAGAAGAGAAATCCCATGAATTATGTACATTCAACACTATGTTCCCTCACGGAAAGAGAGTTACCCCATCGCACGCAAAAACAATTTTTGAAATCACAACATGTGTGGGTACATGAATAGAATTACGCTCACTCTCACAAAAAATTCACATGCATCATGTAATGACCCATAAGCTTGCCCTTAGTGTTTTACTCCACTAATTTGAGGATGTATCAATGTAAGATCAAGTAGGACTTTTTAGGTTGTAATGTAGCTAAGGGACGGGTAGGTACTATTATGGCCAATAATAGTGACTATCTTTCTAAGTGCTTTTAATACATCACGCCCTCTATTACGAACTTCCTTCCCTTACTTTACCTTTCTCCTTTGATTTCTTTTTCCTCTTATGTTCCCCATTTATTTTAGGCAATTTTAGCTTATTAGTAAGGAGTTCTATAAGTAACTTTTTAATTAATTTATTTTCTTACTCCTTACTATTAATCAACTATTTTCACACAAAGTGCACCCTTGACCTTTCTCAACACACAACTTCCCTTTTCCTTCTTTTTTATTTTTCTCAGTCCTTTACTCTTTCGGATCATTCACTTAGCTTAGGAGTTTTGGATCAAATTCAAGGTTAATGAAAGAAAGCGATTAAGCTTATATTGCGTATCAAAGAATAGGCTCAATGGGGCTAACTAGGATTAATTTCTCAAGGTAAGGTAAAATGGGGATAAAAATTAGGTTCGTCAAATTTGCCTAAATCATTTTCTACAATTCACATCCTTCATTTCATTTTATAAACACCAGGGCAAGTTCTAGACAATCCACAATATACGAGAATACTCAAAAAACCTTACACTCATGGCACATGCTCAATTGAAGAATTCACATTATTGAGACTCTTTTCTGACTAATCACAAGAATTCAAGAATTAGCTTCAATTATATTGAGTCAAATTCAAGAGCCTAAGTGTCTCACACAAAGTTATACACTTTCATGCTTCAACACTAAACATACTTGCATCTTACAATCATGTATCGCACATAACAAGAACATCAAATCCATTAGCTATGGTTTCTAAAAAAAATCCTATCGACTAATTTTCCTCCAAGGCAGTCGTGTCCATCCCTTAGTCGGAAACAGTCCCTAACGATGACTAAAACATTATATACGAGACAAAGAGAGAAGAAAATAGATTCTTATTCTTCGGTTCAAAGACCCCGTCGAAAAGAGCCAAGAAAGAAAAACCAACGAATTTGATGAAGTCATGTAACTACGCCAAAATTTTTCAATTTTCTCGCCAAATTTCACCTCAGCATTACATTCACGAAAAACTTGTTAAGCACAAAAATTTTAAATTTAATTTTATCTTGATTATGTTCTTAAATCATGCTATGTCCTCTTAGCATCAACGTATTTTATTTAAAGGATGAGAAATACTCCCTGAGCCTCTATGCTAGCTAAAAGCATGCTTTCCTTTCAAGTTTTTCGGTGGGTGTTCGGCCCCACACTTCTTCTATTCCATGTTCTTTAGATTCTACCTTCTCGGTACTCGGACTTCCCTCCATACATTAGCCTTTAAACACCAACAAAACTAAAAATAACAAAATCAACACAAAAATCAAAATTAACAAATTATGACAAGGTACCCTTAGGTTGCCTCCAGCAACCATGTTTACATCGTGGCACGCGTGGGTGTCCTTTTCGGGACCTCTCCTCCATACACAGGTTCTCTTTCGAGAACCATCTCCTTCTCTTTTGTTGTTTGAAACAACCTCCATTCTGTTCCTCTCTTTCTCTAACTTCTTCTCACTTTGAATCCCTCTATCAGACTCAGGTTGAACACTTGACATTGCCTTTGGCCGTGCACTGTGGAATCCTTCACCCACACTCATCCTCGACAACACACTAACGACAAAGGTTTTACGTAGTGTGCGGATGGGTTCATTTCTTATTAGACGGAAGATTTCTTCTTCATCCTCAACCCTCATTTTGGGTCTAACAAGTCAATGCACCTCGGTGGCCAAGAATGTCCCAAGATCAGGTACCTGGTCATCAGCACAATCTAAGGCGATAAAATCAATAGGTATAATAAACTTCTCACTTTGATGAGAAGGTCCTCTATTATTCCATCGAGGTGTCACTCGCGACTTGTCGGCTAGCTGCTGATATCAACCTTGTTGGCCTCGGTTTCCCAACCGGGGTGTTGAATAAGGATAGGGGCATTAGATTATTGCTGCCCCCGTCACACAAAGCTTACTGACACCTCGAGCACCAATTTTGAGAGGTAAAACTCCTTTGGGTCTTTAGGCTTCTTTGGCATTTTGCTCAATACCATGTTGCACTCCTCGATCCAGTGCACTGCAGTCTGGGCGTCCACCAAATCTAACTTTTGTATCGTTGTTCAAGTATTTAGCATACTTGGCATTCTATAGAATATCAATAAGAGGCAAATTTATATGAAGTTCTTTGAAACTCTGAAAGAACTTTAGGCTTTATTCACTCTATCTTGCTCTTCCAGAGGCCCGAGATGGTGATGATGGTCTTTGTGTTGTGCAGCCAGAAGGTTGCGCATTGTGTTGCCCGGCCTCGATTCGCTCCGGTGTGGTGGATCTTTTGGTCTAATAACTCCGGTTACCTCTTTCCGGCTCTTTGGAAATAACATAGGCTAATTGCTTTCACTTCTAAAGTAGTGGCATTGATGCGCCGGGGTTAGGATACGCATTAAACTGGTAATCCCCCTGCTGACCTCATGTTTAAGCCAAGCCCTTCTCCTGACCTTGTTTTCAAGTGCGGGTGGCTAACCTTCCCATTCATTAAGTTTATTGCCATCCTCACACGATTTTTCCGCTAACTAATTACGGGTCTCCATAATTTTTCTGCGATGTTTCCTCAATCTTCAGCTGCTGAACTCCCATCATTACGCACTGTGCAAGCGTGCGTGTTGTTGAAGTCTTGATACCCTTCTTTTGGTTTCCACCCCGAGAAAAATTGGTGTACCTTGTGGTTGGAGTTGTTTCCAAAATTTGATTCTTATGCATTACCAACAAATTGGTGACTCGAATTGGCTCCTAAGATGCATTGTGCCCAGTGTTCATTTCACACCAACGGATAAAAGTATCAACCCATTTGAGTCCGACGGCGCAAAAACTGCGTTCCTATTCGCACATCCGCAAGTGTACGGTCGTGCAAGTAATATAGTGGCTCTTTTAGAGGCAAGATGCTTCGAACCAGAGTGGACCCATTCCTATAACTATCCATTTCAAGTGTGATCTTAAATACCACGAGTGTTTGATTATAGGCGTTTCGGAGACTTAATTAAGTCTAAATATGTCAACGAAATGATACAGTTGCTCTAGGAGCGACATAGGTTAAAACCGAGATAATCATGCGATACTACGATTTGCAATGGTTTAAGTATGAAACTATCGAGTGTCATCTCACATAATTAGAATTGCATGTTCATGGTCTTTCGAGCCTCAAACATGACAAACTAGCCTACATTTTGCATCATTGTGACGAGGATGCTGAATTCTAGTTAGTGGGCAATCAATTATGTTGTGGTTTACGTGGAAATGTTTAGGGACTTTCGTGCATCTAATCATTTAACTCAACTTGGCCTCACAACTACTTCTTCGAGTGGTGATGTGATAATCCTAAGTTGGTCTCTAAATACCCCGTTTTATCAACCAAGCAAGGCATTAGGTATAGTTCTATCCTAACACAGAATTATATCGTGAGATACAAACATGCTCCTTACATTCTCATGTCGACCTGAGTAGATGCTTTCTCAAGCATATGCCCAAGATAACGATAATATATTTTCATGGTGATCAATCTTAAAACCAATAACAATCCCGAATGCAAAGACAAAAACAACAATCAATAACTTAATTCCAAAACAATTTCATACAATCACAATCATAATTCATGGCTTCAACCTAAAGGAAGGGGTTCTAGCCATTCATGTTAAATAAAACTACAAGAAACTACTACTAAATTAACATACTTACGGGAATTGATAGATGAAGGGAATTTGACAAACGCTAGATGGGTTCTCCACTTCTCCCTTATCCCTAGGTAGTTTCCAATAAAATCGTGACCAATTGGATTAGGAGCTAAGGGCTTAATTTATAGTAAATGAAAACGTGCACAATTTAGCACGTCATGGGATGGCTCCGTGTCACGGAGTGTATCGCGGAGCCTTGCCTCATGACACGAGAGGTAACACGAGCTCTCTGAAGAAAATTGCCTCCAGGAAGCCAAAGCGTAAGTGTCACCTTGTTGCCCGGTGACCCTTATTTGCTCATGTGGCCCCGCCCATTGGCAATCTCTATCACGGGGCACGTTCTTTGGCTGTATTTGGAGCACCGCACCGCACCGCACCGCCTCTTCTCGCGTGCACAGCATGGCGTGGCGCGGCACACGCTGTAGCGTGGCACGGCACTGATGCAGTGACCTTTCCATGGCCTACTCCTTGCCGACTTTCGCCCATTGCTCCCGACTCCATTCCTCTACTTCTTTAACTTAGCAAATTAGTTCCTCCAAAATCATGGAAACCTACAAAACAAGGACTAATCATGTTGGTTAGCATATCTTCACATTTATAAAAATCACATGAAAATGAATAAATTACTTAGCTAAGCAAGAATAAACTAAGTTATCAAGCGTCATTCGGGCATGCTATTTTGCCCGAGATCATTATCAGCTGAAACATGGGACTAGGCAAATGAAGCACACTCTCTCGAAAAGAATTGCAAATATTATGCCATCGAGATACCATAAACTATCTTATTTTCTTTGCTTGGTTTGTTAGATAGTAAAATTAAGATCACTATAGGACTCTTATATGGCTTGTAATGTAGGCTTAGGATTGGGCAGATAAAGATGAAAGATTTTATTAGTGATTATCCCTTCCTTGGCACTACATTCATTGGCTACACCATTCTTCTATTTCACCGCTTCATTCTTTGTCTTCTTTTATTCACTTTTTCCATTTTATGAACATTTGAATGGGTGAGGTGATTTTCACATTTTTCAACACTTTCAAGTTATTTTGATTTTCTCTTCTTTTTTCAATATTCTAAAATTTTCAACTTTTGCTTTTTCTCACCACACCTTTTTTTCACCATTTTCTTTTTTCTTTCTTCTTTTTATTTTCTTTATTTTCTCTAGTTCCCACCATTTATGCACCCTTACTTTAGCCACCTCAACCAAGCTTTGCCCATGTTGAGTTCTAATATCAAGGAAGGACCAGGGCCAAACCGGTTCATATAAGCAAATGGAGTACGGTTACTTGGGTAAATCAAAGAAATATTGGTCAATTAAGGCTCAAACTTGGGATCCAGGGATTCATGACACTTTGGTAGGGCAATACGAGGCTAAAGAGTGAGCTAACAGAAAATGGCCTATGATCATATCCTAACGAATCATCCTCAACCTATGCAGAGACTAATCATGCAAGTTCTAGATCTTCATGACATGCCGCAACAACTACTAAGATTCTCGCTCCTTACATGGTACATGAACTATTTTCACTTTACTATGCGGTTTATAAAGCGGCTTAACAAGGCCCGGCACTATTAACTCTTCGTGACATAAAAGTTCCACAAAAATCATGCATTGTTGTCACATATACCGCGACAAAATTTATACGGGGTCAATTTTTCAAAACAACAAAAGTAGTGAATATTAAATGGCTAAGTATTCTAAGTTAATTTCTAATCAAACAAAAATCATGACTAAAAACAAAAAAATCCTAACACATGTCGGCTATCTTAGATCGCATGGAGGGAGAAGAAACATGGCAAGAAAAACCCTCAAAGCAACCAAAATATCCCAAATACAAGAACTACCCCCCATTTTGAAAGAATGAGCTTCGTTCTCGAAGCATAAAATATACGCATAAGAGGAAAAAGGGACATGCACAGCTACTCGGACTTTGCCTCTGTCATCTCGCGAAGGTTGTACCTCTGCGGTAGTAGTGGCGATAGCGGTGGCCGGCGCACTCAATGGTGGAACAATGGGGGTAGTGGTACCCCTTAGTGAGCGCCAAGCGGATTTGACAGCCTCTGAAAGCTTAGAGGCTGAATGTGGGTCACCTAAAGGTCATGGCGATGGCTCGGGCGGGTTAATGGTGGAGCTTCTGCTCCTATAACTCTCTCATGTAACAGTCCTTATTCTCCTCATGAGCTCGCATGCTCTCACTCCGGCCACTCTTTGCGCTCTTTTCTTCCTCCTTCCTTTTTCTTCTTTTCACACTCTCCTCACCAACATCTTGACGACTCTCTTTGCCTTTATTCACAGAGCTCGGTTGGCCCGATATCTTTGTAAGTCAATATCCTCCTCCAAGCTCTGCATCGGAGTCCGAAAGAGTGAGGCTGCTATAACGGTTAGTTAGTAAGACAACTCAACCAACGCTCAGAAAGAGCCCCCAACTCCCACATGGAGACTCTTTGGTGTACGATTGTTGCGCCATCCTCATGTTGCATCTACTCATAACTATCTAGGAGGGCATGAGAAGGGCAAACTCTTGCATCTATCTCAAATTTGACCCATGGCTTTACATTCTCCATCGTGCACGAATTTTGCACTCGGCCATGGTCAATCTCTTTGCCATCTTAAGATCTGCGGCTACCAAGATGTACTTATTTTTGTTGGGTCACGACTCTATACCTTTGGTCGTGTGGTGTAGGCCCAGTGTTGGGGGCTAACTATGAGTGGCAGCCATCTATAGGCGGGTGTCTCGCTCTGCTCACGAGTGCGGGACATTCCACGTATGTCCCTGTGCAGTGAAACTCTTGGGATGGTTGTGGGCATTGCAGATCTATACAGGGTTCATCTCATCCCGAATAAGGCCTATATCTGCAATTCTTTAGCCCTCCACGATCAATCTCTCATCTGCTGTTGTACTCTACTCACTACACAAACTATATACAAGGCCAAAGGAATGGAATGGTAGTGCTTACTTCCACTACATCTCGTAGCTATGATCCTAGGGATGTTAAGAGGGTAGGGGGACATAAGGAAACATGCCACCAACGCCGCTCTACTCGGCCACTCGGCGTGTTATCATTGAGCGTGGCGCTAATCGATGTCTCCCTTGTGTTAGAGCCTTCGCAATGAAGTTCAATGAGTTCTTTGTCACTTGCTTGCCACATGTACTCGGCCTCACCTTCTTCTCGGCTATAACCTTCACTAGCCATTGCAGCTGCCTCTGCCGCTCACCACAACTCGAGACTCCTAATCTTCTTCATCGCTCCCGGCCCAGAGTAATCATATTACGGGATTATCACGGTTGGTGGAAGCTGAGTCCATACAACATCCGTGCAATAGTCCGATCGAATACATCAACAACTCTCCCTTGGACTAGAACACTCTACGATCAAAATTTCTCCTTTATCTCTTGCCCTTCCTTTGATTTCTCCTCCATTGTGGCGGGTAGTTGGCGTAAAACTCCTGACGATGTCCTCGGTGTATTATGAAAGGATCACGGCCATCCACTCTAGCCCATAGAAGCTAAAAATACGCTTCATCTCCTCAACTTCATTCAGGAATTAGTGAGGATCGGATCTTCTTGGATGCTTCTCTTTGGTTGTTCTTATGAGAGAAATGCACTTGTTCATATATCTCTTTAGCATAGGGCACTCTCCACACTTCATTGTTATATTTTCTCTGGCATGGAGTCTCCTCCTCCCTTTTGCTTCCTCAACAGCACTACACGAGATCATCATGGGTCCCTTCGGCCCTTCCTCGGTGTTAGATACATTCCCCGACCTTTGTTGTTCCTCTCTAGCCCCCTCTCTAGGTGGGGAGCTTGAGCGGGTGTGCAGTGGGTTGCTTCATCTTGGGCCTTTTCTCTTTCCCTAATAGTTCTTGTCCCATCTATGTTTGAGGTATTTACTTTGAGAATCCTCAGCCGAACCACCCAGGTGAATCTCCATCTTGCTCCCGGACTCACGAGTGCAGTTGTTTCATCTATCAATTATCTGCGAGCTTGTGTTTTATGCATACTGCATTTGTGCGTCATTGTACCTGGTGAGAAAGAGATTAGTATTCCATTTTTGAAAAGAAAAATCGGATAAATTGGAAGTTTATCATCACGGGTCCTCGATGCAGTCGTACCTTCGTGAGAAGCCACCGTGGTATCCACGACTTGCGGTACGACTTGTACCGTGAAGGTACGATCCATACCTTGAGTCATCTAATGAAGTCCCATTTTAATCATATTACATTTTCACTTATGACTCATGGTCGACCCGTAGGTTGATTGCATGAATTTCGTAGGGTGGGTTCCCAAATCGATTTTCAAGATAGGTGGTACAAGCACTCGGTACGATTCGTAGTGTCGACCTACGACCTTTACTATGCTACATTACCCTTTCGTCCCTAGTTTTATGATTCTTTTTTATCGATTGTGTAGGTGTTTATTTTGCACATTTTTGGGTACTCAAATTTCCCAGTCACAGTATTAGGTACCCTACCTTTTACACCACTTAATCCTCCCTACCCTTAACTCCTTTAGGTGTTCTAGGTAAAATTCAATCAATTTCCGGTGGGTTTTGGGTCGAGTTGGATTTTTCTCTCATACCCATTGATTTTCAAGCATACCCGGTGATTCTTATGGGTTTTCGATTCCCTCAAGTTCACTTTCAAGAATTAAGAACTAGAATGTAAACCACTTACTTGATTAAGTGATTCATGTTTGGAAATCAAATGTGACTTTGCACACTTTCGGGTGAGCAAGAACTTCTAGCTTAATTTCTTGATGTTTGAGAAGCTAAGGGTGTTGGGAAGAAAGTTCTCCAAGTAAAGTAGGTTTTGGGTTTGAGGTGTTAGCGAGGGAAAGATGGTTGATTTGAGTTTAGTGGGTGAGTCCAATTTAAAAAATGCAGGTTGAATCGGGTCAATTTGACTCGTCACGACTCGTACTACGGGTCATAGGAGCAGCCTCGACTCGTTTCCTGGGCTCGTAATGACTTTAGTTACGAGAGAACTTACTAGTCACCTACGAGAGAATCCTATGACTCGTACCATGAAGATATGAATCATACGGGATGAGTCGTAAAATTAGGACTTTCTTAAATTTTCTCTTTTTTCACCGCCACGCTACCACGACTGTTACCAGGGCCTTACCACAGTGGAAATCTTGGCGAGATCTATGTGACGGATTTTTCAGCCACCTATTTTTGCTACTGCACACTAAGCACACATTAGATCAATAACTTTGGTTGCCTCCAAAAAAGCGCTTGGTTTTAATGTCACGCGGCGCAGCGGTGAATGCAGTTGCCAGTTTCGCAAACCACCCTTGGGTTGCCTCCCGAGCGCTGATTTAACATCACGGCCACGGCAGGTCTCTTGACTACTCGGAAATTCTTCAAGTGTTTCACTCATCCTCAAATAATGAGATCACAAAAATTCCTTCAAAAAGTTTGCTTCATAGGCTAGACGGATGTTGAAAGTGACCTCTTCTTTGTTGCCGAACCCCGACGGGCGGCTTCACCATCTACTAGAGCTCTCCCGGTGGTGAGGAATGGTCGCCCCAAAATGATGCGGACCTCATAATCGACCTTGCAATCCAAGATCACAAAGTATTGGAAATATAAACTTATCAACCTTGGCAGAGCACATCAACTAGGATGCCCATTGGTTTCTTCTTGTTACATCGGCTATTAGTAGCTACATGTTGGTTGTTGGTGTGGGGGCTCCCAATACTAGCTTCTTGAAGGCCGCCAAGGGCATCAGTTAATGCTAGCTCCCGGATCAAGAGAGCGTATACTTGAATCGACATTACCGATGGGTGAGTGTCGTGAAGGCACACTGGGTCTTCTTTTCGGCTGGAACCCTTGTTGCTATCGCATGCCGATGATGGACATTATCAACCGGCTCATAGCTTACAAATCTTTTCTTTGACACCCAGGTCCTTCATGAATTTTTCATATCCCGACATACTGCTCTAATGCTTCGACGATGGTATAGTATTCACATAAAGTTGTTTGAGCATTGAAAGAAATTTTGGAACTTACCGTTGTGCCTTTTTCTTCATCCTTTGTGGGAATAGTGGTGGTATCGGGATATCCTTTTGCACTAGAGTTGCCCCTTGATCAATGTACCTTCCTTCTCACCCATAGGGGCCTCTTGCAACTCATCATGTTGTGTCTCATCACAATCTCTTCTTCCTCCATCACATTCTCTTTCCTCATTTCAACTTCACGGGGGAACGGGGGTCAGCGTGGTTTTACCATTTCCTAGTCATCAGCGCCGTACAGCCGACATCGTCTTTGGATTTTGGGCGGAGTGTTGCTAGAAAGTGTCACCCCTTTGTCATGGTTCATTAATAGTTGCCCAAGTTAGTGTTCTATCTGTGATGGTGGTGGCATAGTTCCACTTTTTGACCCTGCTAGATAAGTCACTTGAATTTCTTTTAAGCGATCATCCAAGTGGACCTCACCTTTTCAGACATTTCGGCCATCATACTCTCCAACTTTGATTGTCGGTTTCCCCTTCTCATGTGTTAGGAGGCACATGAGCTCGGCCAGGTGGTTAGTGTAGTCATTCTTCTCCATTCTCTCTATCACAACGGCTCCTATCTATAGGCCGTTCTGTTATAGTTATCATTGTATTGGTTCCGACCTTGATTTGAACCTTAGCTAATTGTCTTATACGGGTCTTGGGCGTTGGATCGGAAGCCGCCATGGCTATCTAGGAAGTTTGCCTCTTCCTCGAGAATCAGTATTCTGTCTCTCCCTTCCTTGTGTTCCCCTTCATTTACCTTTTTGGCTCCTGCTTCCATGATATGCTTTGTCAGCAAATCAATGATGTGCGCATGTGATCCAACTCTGATCGCGTTCCTACTCCTTCCTTCATTGCTCTGCTTGATCAAACCAACGGCATATGTACTTGCCACTACATAAGCCTACTCGTATACCGAGCCTGTTTGTCTTTGTCACCCTATCAGGATAGTGGTTGCTTCCTCCCGGAGTGTGACTCTTCAATGCTCCACACCTTGCAGAGTATGCTGCTACAGCGAATTGCTATTGATAAGAGACTGTAAAAGATTTCCAACAAGCTGTCATTTGGGATTTTATGGTTGGGAACAAGTCAACTTCTTTTTGAACCTTAACCAAGTTTCATGAAGTGCCCCGTGTATCATTGGAAATTATAGATCTCACCTTTTATTGTAACATCCTTGATGGAAAGAATCTCAAGAAGGCTTGTTTAAGCTCCCTCGATTGGTTATGGAGTGGTTGGGAAGCTCAGATAACCACCAAAGTAACTTCACGATAGAGAGAAAGGGATGAGTCGGAGTCTTATTTCATCACGACTTACTCCGAGCAACCTGTATGCCTTGCATATTCCTACAAAGTTCATCAAATGTAGGTTGGTGTCATCAGTTGCGTGGCCATTGACACCCCAACATATTTAGCCGATTGAATCATAGTGCTTTAGTAATGTCAAATTTGGCCCGGTAGGTGGTGGTAGCACGGTGCTCGATTGACCCAACCTCATCAATATCTGGGTCATCATCATCGAAGCGAGGGAAAATATCGAGCTCGGTTTCCCTCCATGTCTCAGCCAACATTTACCACCTCGTCTTTGTCTGAACTGCCCGAGTGCAGCAAGCAGAGCTAGCTCGGTTTTGCCCTGCTTCTTCAGCTAAGTGGGCTTCTCTCTGCTCGGGGTTTTCCATTTTATGCGGTGTTCGTTCAATTTCAGGATTGAGTGGAACAAGGGGTCTCCTCTACTCTCGAGTGTTTGGCATCCTTGGGCTTGACTGTATGGTATCAAGAAAAACACAAAAATAAACGTAATTAAGGAAATAATTACCAAAAAGTCAAATACAAGCAAATAACCTAGTCTTAGCCATATTCACAGGAAACGGGCCCACTTTTTGATAACGCTCAAACCATAGTTCCAACTTAAGTATAGGTGACATTTTCAATAAAGAATCTAAATATAGGTTAGGGTCGAACCCACGGGAATATGGAAGATCTATATTACGAAATTTGGTAGATCAACTGATATTAATTACTTCACAATGGAGGAATTCTAATAAAAATTATAATAAAAAACCTCAGCAGTCAAAGATTTTATTTGTGAATCAATAATTAAAGGATAACGAGGTTTGCATTCCCCATGGGTTCATAATAGCTTTGAGCATACACTCGTGATCTATTCAATACTTTACTTATAGAACTCATAACTTAGGTTCGTAAGCGATCGACCAATCCCTATTGAATGACCTTATCTCAATTACTCGACCAAGTCTCATGAGTTTTGCAAACAAACCATTATCACTAAGTTCCACATATAACTATCCTGCGACCACATTTCAGTTAATACAATGATCATCAAGATCGAGGCTCCGTTGTAACTCTCTTGTCCTAGTCTCTACCTCTTCGACCAAATCAAGTAAAGAATTCAGACATTTCCTAACGTTATACACCACTAAGAATTGTTAAAGATGAAGAGAATACAATATATGTATTTAGTATTGGTTTTAGACTCACTTTTGCAACCTAACTAGTTTAATCCACCATGGTTCCCCAACCCCTAGCTATGGAGGTTTTAGCCTCTCATAGTTGCAGGGTTGTGATTTGTGTTCATTGTTGGAAACATATAACAATATTACAAAGATGATTTAGAAATAAATAATTCCTTCAATTAAACCATAAAATCTTGAATAACAAGTAGCAAGAAACGAAGATGAATTCAAGAAAGGTTGATCACAAGGTTGAACCAACTCAATTCTCTCTTCCAATAATGTAAAATTGCGTACTACAATGTTTTTCCTACTAGAATTAAGTCTATTAGTCATTCCTCTCTTAAAAATAAAACATAAAAAATATTTATATAGACACAAGAATCTTATCCTAAACTAACGGAGTTTCTTTCCATATACATTGCGGAAGCCTCTTCACGGGTTTGGGTTAAAACCCCATAGATTAGACATAGAATTTCATACTTTAGAGAGGGGTTGGGTATGGGAGTAAAGAAATCACCCATTTGTAACCTTACATATTTGTTGGTAGTTGATTCTAACACTTAACAGATGCCCGATAGGGAAATTGAAAAGAATTAATGAATAACCCTCTCAAGTTTTCTACATGCATGATGAATGAATGAGGCCTAAATGAACTTAACCCCTTTAAAAGTCACTATCCATAACTCAAAACGTGTGATTTAGGACCCTAGGACGTAGGAATTACGGAAAATCCTTACTAAATTTGTAGAAATTAGCGTGGGGTCCCAAGCGAGGACCTAATGACTCATGGTCGAATCACGACTGCGTGGCTTGACTCATTGAGTTCACTCCTCAATAGGTCTCCACAGGATCTTAATGGGCAATCTCACGACTCGTTACTAGTGACCACGACTCGTGATCTGCATCCTGCTCTGCTTGCCTCCACCCTCTTCTCACTTTTCCCTCACCCCGTGGCCCGGCCTAACGACTAGGTAAGTGCGATCATGAGTTGTTGTCACACTCGTGGGATCCTTTTCCTCAAACTGAAACTTCCTCTTGGCCTCCCCGAGTCACATCATGACTCATAGGACGCACTAACAAGTGTCACATGACTCGTTATGTGCTTGATGCCCGGTTACACACTTTCTCCATTTCGACTCTGAGATTTCGATTCTTGGGTTTTCCGGGTATAACAAATCAACGATCCCAGTCTTACTCTATGATTCCATAAATCTCATGTTCATGTTATGAACCTAGTTAGGTATGTAAACTCATGTCTCCTAGCATGCTCGGCTCTGAACTTAGTCCTTAGAACTTCCTTAGAATAATAAGAATCTTATTACTTCATGTATATGCTCATTTAGATTTCATGAGCGATTTCGTGCTTACGATTTCCTTACTCTCATACCTGTAGTTCCTCATAGCAAAAATGATGGTTGAACGGATGTGTCCAGAATTGACCCCTCATTCATGCCTTAGATGCTCGGGAGGTAGAAATATGAAGTGTATTTGTTAGTCATATCGGGAATATAAGGAGCTTTTGGGATAGTATAAGCTATGAGCCATAAGATGAGTTTAGTATTGATAGAGCTTAGATATTGTGTTGGCATTCGGGGAAGTTGGAGCGATTAGCATGGTGTTCTTATAAGGAGATGAGATGTTGGGCCCCGTGGAAAATGTGATGGGAATGGCGGACTCTAACTAGAAGAAGGTTTCAGTTGAAACCTTGGTCCATCAGGTTCGTAGTTGGGAAAAATAAGGAGTTGGCCTCGGTAAAGGTTTTGCGGAGATTAACCCATTGAACAAGATATTTAGGAAAATGGATTCAGTTAAGTCATATTGTCAGTCAAATTAGATACCATGATAGCTAGTCGGATATCATAATGTAGTTGGGGATTGCTAACTCTATCCTTACCGGCTGAAATTCATTTTGAGGAAATAGTTCCTCCCTTAGTACTCCTCGGTTTCATATCCTCGGTTCCTTTCATGTCTTAGTATGCTTGTATGTTTCATGAATTCAACGATGTCGTAGTATATCGGTCAGATCTTTAACTCCATTAGTTTTCTACTATAGTTATTCTATTAACTGTGCGGTTCATTTCTCTATCCTTCCGGTATACTTAAGTGTACATTTGAGAATGAATATTCCCAAGAGAGGATGATATAACACCCCAAAAGTCCTAAAGGTCATATTCTATACATGAAGTAGGAAACAACATAAATTTGGCACCATACCCTGAGAATGGGTTGTTAAGTGAATATTTAAGTCACTTAGCGGTTCATTATAATGACCCGTCAAGTGGGGTGATTTTGGGTTTAGCATTTTTCAATTCAATGATGATGAGTCAATCCACGATTCGTTAGTTTAAGTGATTATTCGTTAAGTAGGTCATTCTAAAGGACTACGGAATGAGAAATAGAGGATGAGAATATTGGTTCAGGTAAAAACTTGACTTAACGAGTCATTAAGTATGGTATTATTTCGTTAAGTGACTCATAGTCACTATCGAGATTAATCTACAAATAGGATCTTAGGGGTATTATTATAACTTTTGTCTTTTAATTCTAGTCATTTTGGATTCTGAGGGATGAATTAAAGGAATTTCTAACAATCCCTCATTCCATTCCAAAACATCATAAGTCTTCTTCTCTCTTCTCCTCTCGGGGTTCAAAAACTAGGGTTCTATCACAAGGTGCGTCAAGCGAGTTCTTTAGGGAAATACTTCCGCGGGTATATGGGACTTCAACAAGGGTTTTCTTTCACCCTTGTGTCCAAATTATTTTCAAACCTGAAAATTTCAATTCTCTAGAAAAACATGTCTTAGGGTTTCGATTTTACGTATGAATTCTCTTATGTTAGTCATATCTCTCAAGTTTCTTATGATCAACAATTATGTATGTTCATGATTCCCCCTCTCAAATTCATGATTAATGTCCATGATAGCAAATATTAGCATGATTTCTAAGACTTCGACCATGAATTATCATGGTTTTCAAGAATATGGTCCATTGACATATACGATTTTACTATGATTTTGCGGCTAGTTTGAGAACATCAATTTGAGCCCTCGGTATTAGCATGTTCATGGTCCTTTGACTATCGATATCCTTGTTATATAAAGTGGTTCCAACTAGTCTTAGTACATCACCTTGATTATCGGTTTACGTGTATCCTTATTTTCAGTTGGGAGTAGTTATTTAGCAGGCAGGAGTGGAGTTCCGAGCGCATCCGGAGTTTAGAACTCGTGCTACCGTAGGATAAGGGATTCTCGATGAAGTAGAGAATGTTTCCCTTAACTTGAGGAATATGGGATCCTGCATGATAGGAGTGTCTCCCTCACTCAATGGGCGCATGCGGGTCATCATAAGTTGAATTGTCTCCCTTAGTTCACAAGTGACATCACTCCGAGTCATGGTTCTTACCCTTGTCAGGTAGGAACACCTTCCTAATCGGGGTTACAAGTTGGCTCCATGAGGCTCACATTAGAGTTGTCGGTTAATATGCTTTCCCCTGATACAATTTTAGTTTCAATGCAGTTGTTTGATTGCAGTTTATAGTTTATGATTTTAGGTTGAGTCTTGAACATGTACTTGACCCCCTAAAACCTATTTTCTTGTATTTCATTAATTTTTCAAACTAGCATACCATGTCGGTATTGCATTGCATCTTAGGTCAGTCATTGTACATTACCTCGATTTATGTATTCGAGCTTTAAGATTTATGTCTGATCTTTTTCCGGATTTATAGTATGTCCTCATTTTTCGATTGTGTTTTTCCATATACTCGGTACATTCATAGTACGACCACATACTCTATGTGCTATATTAATTTATGATATAGATTTAGGTATTCGGGCTTAGCCTCGTGGTTTAGACACGTTTCGTACTTGATCAGCTAGCCGGCGGTGAGTCCTCATCTTCTAAGGATTAGATTATCTTCTTTATTTCGGTTATTGTCTTGTTTTTGAATTCTGGAGTTAGGTAATTTGTCATTTGTCAGTTAATTAGAAGCTTTAGAAATTATATTGTAGTTCGACTTATGATTCAAATATAAGAAACATGACAAGTCGGGAGGGAGTTCAAGGGTTCTTGGGAATGTAACAAACAAGAGGAATCTTCCTCTCCTAGTTATTAGCGAAAAGAACAACATGCTAGATAAAGTTCCTCATCCAAGGTAATCAAGTTGAAAAGCTTATTCCCCCACTTCCTCCAAAGGAAGTAAGTAATTCTTCTTGTCCTCTTAAATTTTACAAATGTCAAGACTTTGGCCTTAGAATGAGTGGGTGCCCCAACTAGAGGGCATTCATTGTAATGGTTGATGACTTTTCTTGCTATGATGATTTGAATATTGTTGAGGGGGTTGGCATTGAGGATCATCAAGATAAAGAGTAAGAGGAGGAAGTTGGAGCTCTTTGTGGGTAGCCAGAAGACTGTTAAGGATACGCCTCAAGAAGGGGAACTCACCATTTCAATAAATGTAATGAGATGAACCATGATAAGCAAGGCTATGGATGATCCTTCTTGTAAGCTTCAAGGTATAATAGCTAAGCAATATTTCAAATCTTTCAATGAACAAAGTGTGAGTGATATCTTGTCTTTACGTGGACTTAATGATTCCCTTCCATGTAATGATATATCGATATTAAGAGTGTCAAAATAATAGTTGATCCTTTTGATCAATTGGATTCTTCTCATAAGATCGATTTATGTCCACCTAGTGTCGACACTTGTGTTTTGAATAACGATGCATTGTCATGTGGAAACTTGTGTTGATCAACTTACTTGTGATGGCGTTGATGAGTTGTTCATTCTTTCTAAGCATATCTTTTATGGATCCTCTACTTGCTTTGCTCATAGAGTCACGTGGTTGACAATACTTTGAAAAATGATATTGGTCTTTTTGAAGGCTAAATTGCATGCTTTGACTCTTTGTCTTCGTTTGATTATTATCTCTTAAAGTACAATATCTTATTTGATGATAATGAGATCACTCCTAGTGTCGGGCATAGTATTTTTCAACATAATAGTGGTGTAGCTATTATTTATGGCTTTTACTTGTATGATATGCCCACTATAGGATGTTGACAAAGAAAGTGATACTTGTGTTCAAATGGTTACTTCTTCTTTAAGTGTCCTAGTTCTTGATAATATGCTTATTGATATTCCTGAATCTAATGATGATGCATGAGGACACTGAATGAAGTAGTTTTTCGACACCTTTCTTTATTATCTATTTTCTTATGATGATATGCTTTCTTGGGTTGAGGGTTGTATTATATGGAAAGGGGATTTAATGAGGTGATTGGTTGTTCTTTGACCAACATGGGTGGATAACCTTTTCGATGACCCTTTGAATGTGTGAAGTGTTGTCACCATACCATCTTGGTCTATCCAAATTTTTAGTGCCTCGTGTGGAAGCTTTTCCTTCATGAAAGGAAATAGTTGATGTTTGGTTATATCACATATTTACGCATCCTTGGTGTGTTGTGTTTAGTTACACTTGTGTTAACCATCATACTTTGAGGTCCTTGTTGTTGTTTGTCTTTTGTATACTTTTACAAGATTTAGATTCGAAGACAAATCCTTTCAAGAAGAGGAGAATGATGCAATCCAATGTGCCTATTTGTGGATGATAGCTTGAGAGGGTGAAGGATGTACGGGAGCACAAAGTGGCCATGTTGATAAAGATGAGCTAATGTTGCAAATGGTTCTTTCTTGAGATTCAGAAAAAGGAAGACAAGCTGAACAAGACCCTTATTTCATTAAGGGTATAATTTTAATAACTAGTCTTTCTTTTTCTAACTTAGTATAAATAGTAGTTCTTTTTATTTCAATAGGTATATTTCGATGACAATGAAGAATAAACTCTTTGAGAGTTAGTGTGTTTGCTTAAGCCTTAGATTGTTAATTTGTTAGAAAGGAGGAGAGTTTCTTGAGAATTCAATTCCCTTGAGATTTCCTAATAGGTTAGGTACTTATTGAAATTGCTTTGGATTGAGGTCCTTGTTCTTTAGAAAGGTTTTTTGCATCAATCTTTGTGTCTGGATTCTTTATTTTCCTTTTCTTGTATCACCGTACAACCACATTTACCCTTAAAATAGGTCTGGCTTCATCTTCTAAATAAATACGCAAACTAACTTAATCCTTTGTCACTTGCAAGGATTTGGCCTTTGTTTTCTACAATTTATTGCATGTAAGTGATGGAAAGATCTTTCAACTTATAATTTAATTCACAATTGGTAATGATTTTGATCATCATACACGATATCTTCTCTCTCTATCTAAACATGATTTCGTTTCTACTATGTCTCTGCCATCCAAATGCCAAATATAATAATTGTTGGACTCGATCCATTTACCATGACAATAAACTAGTATTGTTATTTTGTCTCCCATTAATGGTGTTCGAGGTAGCTCAAGATATTTTAAAACAAAAAAATTGGTTATTACGGGAGAGAAAAAGCTGTGACAAAATGCTGAAGCAATTGTTAGTGTAGATGTTGTAGAAACTTAGTGATTGCAATAACTAAATTGATTATTGCAGCAACTCAGTAAGTGTTTGTAATAGCTCAGACACGGGAGATAACCCGGGTTTAAGTCTTTGTTTTATTCAAAATATGTGAAGATGTCTAACGGTTTCAACAATTATTGCAACCATTCTAGTGGTTGTTACAACAGCTAATAAAGAAAAGCAAAATGTCATTAGTTATTTGCATTACAATAATTATTGCAACTTCATTACTAGCTATTGCGAAAGAATCAAACAAATTTTTTACAATAGATTACAAATTGTTGCAACAACTAATAAAGAACTAACCAAAAGATGCAATAGTTCTTTGCCAATTATTACAACAATTACAACAATTATTACAACTTCTTTATTAGTTGTTGCGAACAAGCTCGGTTCTATTTATACAAGATCTATTTATACAAGATTACTCAGTTGTTTCAACAACTAATAAAGAAGTAGCAACAACTGAAACAGTTGCTGCAAACTTTTCAACAGTTATAATAATTGTTGTAACTTCTTTATTAGTTATTGCGAAAAAATCAGAAGCTTTTACAACCGACTACTCAGTTGTTGTAACAATCGAAACAATTGATGCAAATTTTACAACAATTGTTATAGTTTAGTTATTAGCTGTTGCGAAAAAATTAAACATTCTTTTACAATACATTACTCAATTGTTGCAACAACAAATAAAGAAATCGCAATAGCCGAAACAATTACTACAAATTTTGCAATAGTTACAATAAATTTTGCAACTTCTATTAGCTGTTGTGAAGAATTAAAAGTTTTTTTTTACAATAGATCACTCACTAACTATTACTGAATCTGTTAAAAAAACAGAGCTTTATTCAGATGAACAATACACACAAAATAATATTGTTCACTTATCAAAATGATAAAAAATCACCTCTAAAATAATTCTTAGTTCTATAAGAACGAAATCCAGTCCAAAAAAATTATATGAATAGGGTGAATTCATTTTTTTTTCACCAATTCTTCCAAAAGAAGAAAAATAGGAATAAGAATAAGAAGAGCAACAACATAGCAACAGAAGAAGAGGGATAGGATCATTGGTTTTGACTGCTGCTTTTTTTTCCTTTCCGGGTAATTAGGATTTTCTTTTCTATAAGTTGGATCAAAATGTAAAATATAAGCTCGACAACTTATGGAATCAAACATCATTAAATAATAATCATAAACTTCATCATTCTTACTCAATAATTAAAACTTTTATCAACTTTTTAAAATTTGGAAATCTGTTTGTTAGCATTAGAGTACTCTTAGCCTTAACTCATTCAGCCTACATAGTACAGCAAGATCCAACAACCATCCAAAGCCAAACAAGATGTAATAACGAGGTGCAGTGCATGAGATACCGCGTGTAGTTTGAAGTCCGGGAATTCCAAAACTATAAAGTCAAAATAGAAAGTAAAAAGCCAATGGCAGACACGTAATTGGAGAAAAGCAAGACAAGAGAAGATGGGTTGCTTCGATTGCTTCGATGGAGGCAGCAAAAGAGAGCAGAGGAGAGAAGAAGAACGATTAGCATCCGAAGAAGCTCGTGCCAGAGCTGCCGAAGCCGCCCAAAAAAGGCAAATCTTTCTTTGCTCATTGAATTTGTTTTGCTATCTATTTCACTCATGAAATGAACCCTAATAGAGGCGGAATGAATGTAATACATAGTTGACCCCAGGTGATTGTATTGAGAAACTGTTGATTGATTGATTGATTGATTGATGTATCTCGCTTTAGCAACATTTATCTGTTTCAATTACTGAAATACATCGTTTTTATCATTGGAATGTCTTAAAACTGACACCTTGGTTGATTATTCCATTTCTAGCAATTTTTAGCTATATGCTAAAGAAGGCTTCAGGAACTGCTGGGATTCTAATGATTTAATAATTTGCCTAGTTTTATAAGCGAAGTATGGTTACAGAGTGTTTATACTAGCCGACCTAACTTTGTCTGGATCCAGATACAGTTGTTGTAATTACATCACCTGTTTGAATTTTAATAAAGTAGAACCCATTAGAGGTCCATGGTAAGGCTGGTTAATTCCTTAAGCTCCAAGAAAGACGAAAGACAAAGGTAGAGGGAAAGATGAGAACTGGGCATATGTAAGCAAAGGGGGAGTTTCTTCATCCCTCCCACGATAAGCATATATAAGGCCTATCTATGTCCTAATGAGTTACATATTAAGCATATCTAAAGCTTATCTATGCACTCAAGAGCTACATATGGGCTGAAAATCACCTATTATCCACCCAATCCCTCCTTAAATTAACCAAGGATGGAATTTTTCAACCAATCGCTTGACCACAATTGAATCTATCATGAACCAGAAATTTGCTCAGGGACTTGAAAAGTTAGCGTCTTTACTCTTACTCATAAAGGGCTATGTCATTAAGAAACTTGCTTAGGGACTTGAATCATAATAATACTCCCTTCATTTCATTTTCACTATTTCCTTTTTAGTACATTCCAAAAAGAATGACACAAGATTTTAGAAGATAATCGAACTATAATCTTCCCATTTTTCCCATAATGACAGCTTTTAGAGCCATTGAAATGCCATGGAATGTTTAAGAACAAGCTCCAAAAGCTTTCTTTCTTTCTTAAACCCTGAACTAGAGAGAGTGAGAGACTAAAAGTTTCCCTACATCAAATCCATTGCAGATAATTCCTATCGAAATGATAAAAAAGGAATTCAGTTACACTCATAAAGGTCATGTTAAAATGCATGAAAATCCTCTTGGCTGATATCACTTGACAGAGTTTCATGCATCTCTGCTGTTTTCTTACAAGGCAATCAATAGTACTTGATAGTCCTTGTGAAATTTAGAGGTCTAATTTCGTTCACCACTTCTGTGCACAAGAAGGGTTTTGGAATGATATGTGGAGACGGGGGAAGTAACACACATAATTTCTGTTACTGCTTTAGGAGGAGAATGAGGGAGATGCCAAGGTTCACCAGCAGTGAAGAGTTTCTGATTTTCATTCAAGGGGATGGATTTTCAAATAAATTTCAGGGTTTTAGAGAAGAGGAAACTCCTTCTTACCTAAAGTATGCTTCTTCAATAGTATTTTCCCAGAGTAATTAATGGAAAGGAACTTTACCATTTCAAGAAAATAATTAGGTAATAAATGGAGGAAGAAGAATAAAGAGAAGGCAAAGATGGTGGGTAAAGTAAGAGAATATTGAGTTTGTTTGGTTCTTTGAAGAGAGTGGAAGAGAATGCTTCTTTTTCTCTCCCACTTTAAGTAAATTTGCATCCAAAGAGGAAAATAACTTTCTCGATATATGTAGTTTCAAAAGCACAGAAGATGATGAGTCACTTCTTCCTCCTTTCTCATGTTCCCAAACACTGTACTAATAAGGGCTGAGAGGAAGAAAAGTTGAGCACTTAGTTACACAGAGCTCCTTTATGAATATAATACAATTAACTGCTAAATCTGTGTAAACTTTTTGTTCTATCAGATTACTAACCATGTGAAGTTTATAGCTTGCACAAAGAGAATGATATCTGTATAACCATAATCTCAAAAATTGGTGCTCAAACACTTCATCCGAAAAAAAAAGTGGAGCTCAAATATGTGTTAGGCCATGCATATAACATTAATGTCATATCAATGAAGCACGGCAGGCATGAGATGTACCTCCCAGGAAAGATACTTAAATGGGACAAGGGAGGCCTGTTCTCATCCTAAGTACAAGCATAGAATATCTAACTCTTGGTATTTGAACTTCTTAAGTTGGTGAATTCATAACATTACATTCGTATTATGCAGCTTCTTCTCACATTGTCAGTTTACTGCTACTTCTGTACCAGATCTTCAAAATAAATTGTTGCTTGGCTTGAATTATCCAATGTTGTTACAGGCAAGAACAATATGAAAAATCTGCTGCAGGAAGAGCAGTACGTGCACAAATGGCAGCTGCTGCCAAGCAAGCAACGAGTACGAACCAAGGAGAACCAGTTCTTAAGGTACTGTTCTTGTTACTATTTACTGGTCGTCACCGTTCTCTCTACTATATACTTGCTTTTTAATCGTGTCTACTTCTCATATTAGTTAAAAACAGTACTCAAAGTCTAGATTCCTCCATCATGGTCCAAATCCTTTCTTTTGAGATTGATGCTTCATGTTTCAAGTCTAAATACTCAAAGATATCTGAAAATAATACTTTGAGCTTTGATCCGGTTTAAATTATCTGGTTGCAGTGGCAGATGGGATGAGCATTAGCTCTCCTAGGTTAACTTCTTCCATTCATTGTAAGTATCATGACTAACCAGATTTCTAATTTTTTTCTCTTATATTTACCTCCGGTCCTTTTTATGTGGCACTCATTCTTTTTTAATATGTTACTTAAAGAATGATAACTTTCTATATTTGGAAACAATTTAACTTTAATTTCATCTTACTCTTAATGATAAACTTTTTAGCCATAGAAAAATTTATAGCATGTTTAAGATCACTACTTCCAAAAGTCTACATCTCTTATTTAAACTCCATGCACAGTAATACTGACACATAAAATGAAACTGAGGGAGTTTTTATATATGCCCTTGTGCATTTGAAGATTGAAACATACTTTTGCATGGGGTGCACTTAAGAATTTTGTTATGTCACTTAGTGAATCATCATATCGTGGTACACGTACATTTACTTATAAAAAATCTTTATTATACAGACCTGCTAGTTCTATTTTGCATTGTCAATGATGTGGATATTGAATGTAGAATCTTGAGGAGTAAGTAACATCTCAAGTAGGGATTTTATTAAGCATATTTTGGCCTGCCAATATTCATTTCTCCTGCTGCTGCAGGTCTTTTGTTTTTTGGGGTCATCCTTCAAATGCCTCCTAATAGTCCATCTTTAAATTAAACCAATCATAGCGTCTGAACCTTTTCTTCCAATGGAAGTGTTCATCTTTCCAAGTTTTGGCGAGACATCTTAGCTATCTCTTCCTCTCTTTTCCGCAACAGATGACATGAAGTATTCTTCTTTGTATGAGAACTGCAGTGCCTTCATTGTATCTTCTTTTAATGCATTCAAGCTAAGATTCTGTGACTGAAATACAGGAGACACCAAGACTTGTCTAATCTTTCAAGTTGTTTTACGTTTGTTGAATTCTCACATTTGAAGAAAGTAAGCTCTTCCACGGGTTAACAGTCTGTTGTCATTAGAATTATTTGGAATGCTGCAGTACATTCTGGGACTGCTTTTATTACTGTCTATAGATAAATCATGTCTTTACAAATGGTACTTCAATTCGTAAGCTTTTCAAATCAGCTTAAGTTTCCAGACGAGAAAGAACTGCAATATGATGTCTGGTCTTTATGAAACTCAACTTTAATTCAGTAGCAAGATTGATCTTGCATTTATCTGTGGGTAAGATATGCTAAGTTGGTATCTGTGTCAATCTACTGATGGAAGAGAGGAAATTTCCTTCTGTATAAATGGGATTCAAACCAAAAAGGATGTTTGACTGCTCCTTAGCAAGAGATCATGTTGGCTGATGACTCAGGTTTTCTCGAAGCGGACTCTCCCTAGTGTATAAATACAATAATTTTTAGGAAGTAATGTGTCACAATCTTAGACTTCGACTAAGTACACCGTGCGACACTTGGCAACTTACTCACGATCTTACACAACTCATAATTCTTGCAATGCCAAGTCAGCCTTACTACACTCAAGACCGCTTAGGGAATGTTAGATAAGAAAGATAAGAAACATTTGCCAAAGGAAGCTTTTATTTTACTAAAGACTTGGATGCTTCCTTGATTGATGATTTACAAATGAATAACTCCTTATATTACTAGTCACATAGGGGCTAGTGTGTAATTATTAATTGTTACACAAGTCCTTCAAAATTTACAAGTACCCTCCCTAGAATTCTCTACAAGCCTAGAGTTTTTTCAAGGAAACTCTCTATAGCTCTAGAATATTCTACTAAGAGCTAGTCTCCTTCCTTTGTAAGCCTCCAACGTGGCAAAATATGTTCTAGATGGCGCCTAGGTAGCACGATGATGTGGCGGGTTATCAAACTCCCCTACTTGATTTTGCAACAAATGTGATGTTGTTGCATAAACTCTCCCTTTTCTTTGAATTGCCACAAGTTTTCATGTTGCTAATATCCTGATCATCGAGACGATGATGGTAATAGGCACACGACTTGATTGGCCCCTACTCGGATCATCCTTGTCTTTGTGGTACGACTTAAGCATGCTAGTAGGGAAGACAGGATAGATCTTAAGATGCGATGGCATGTCAAGCTTGTATGAGATCTTGCCTACCTTGGGAAGGATCCTGAACGGTCCCTTATACTTGCAAATCAAATTTTGGTGCATGCCCCCAATACTTTGAACTGTCTATGGTTAAAGTTCACCATGACCATGTCCCCAATTCTATAGTCCCTAGGATGCTGCTTGCGGTCTGCAAACTTCTTCATCCGTTTAGTTGCCTTGTCCAAGTAGGACTTAAGGAGTATCAAGTTGCTCCTCCCAACCTTTGGCCATATGATAAGCCCACAAACTCTTTCCCTCGAATGTTGCCGATAGAAAATGTGGAGTTTGTGGTTGTTGGGCTGTGGTTAACTTCAATGGTGTCCACCCCATGGATTTACTCCGTTATAGGTTATAGGAGAATTGAGCTATGTCTAAGAGCTTTGCCTAATCCTTCTGATGCGCACTAACATAATGCCTCAAGGAGCACTTAAATAAGCCATTGACACGCTCTATCTGTCCATTCATTTGTGGGTGAAAACTAGTAGAGAAGTGCAGCCCCATGGCAAGGATATCAAATAACTCTCTTCAAAAGTTCCCAGTAAAGCGAGGGTCTTGATCATTGATGAAATGCCTTGGTATGCGCCAATACTTCAATCACATTTTTAAGAATAGCTTGGCGGCTTCCTTGGTTGTACAACCACGAGGCAGGCATGAAAATGACATACTTCGAAAATCTATCCATGGCCATGATAATAGTGCATAACCATTGAACTTCGGCAAATAAGTGATAAAGTGAATAGTCATGCTCTTCCTTCATGTTTTACAACAGAAAGGGTTCCAAAAGTCCTCTAGATTGTTGCTCAACCTTGTCCTATTGACACACAAGACAAGTTTGTAGGTAGCACTCTATATCATCCTGCATGCGTGGTCAATAGTAGACAGACTCAACCAAGGACCTAGTGCAACATTGGTTGAAATTACTTGATCACAAGGTTTCATGTGTCTCCTTCATAATACGCCTCCTAATGTCACCAAACATCAGCGTAGACGCTCCAACCTATGGTGAGTAATAGACCATCTTCCACCCAAAAATGCCTCGTCTTTCCCTTGGTGGCTAATTCCATAAGCTGCTCGATTGTTGGATGATGATACATGTCCTCCTTTGTAGCCTCTCAGATGTCTTACAGAAGTATGGTTTCAAGCTCAACCTTTTGGCTCAAGTCATCGGCCGTGACATTAGCTTTACCCGACTTATACTCCAGCACATAATCGAACTCGGCCAAGAAATCCTGCTACCTAGCTTGATTCGGTGTGAGCTTCTTCTCTGTCTGAAAGTAGCTAGTGGTCATATTGTCAGTCTTGACCATGAACCTTGATCCCAACAAGTAATGTCGCCATGTGCGAAGGCAATGCAAAACGACATTCATCTCCTTCTCTTGCATAGTGTGACAATGTTTGACTCGTTTACCTTGCAGTTCTCAAATGTTATGGGATGTCTATCTTGCATCAAGTCATCCCCCATAGCAAAGTCAAACGCATCTGTATGCACCTTGACGGTCTTGGTAACGTCGGGCTACGCCAAGACTTGCTCCTCTATCGCGGCTACCATAAGGTCTTGAAACACCATTTGACGGTGCTCGTCCAACCCATGACTTGTTCTTCTTTAACTACTAGATCAATGGTGCAACTTTGCCTGAATAGCCACTATTGAACCGATGATAGTAGTGAAGAAGGCCAAGGATGTCAACTCAATTACCTTTCTAGGCGCCTCGTACCATAGATTCATGCGTAGCTCACCATTACTAATGACATGGCTAAGATGTGCAACTCTGATTGTGCAAATGCACACTTCTCCCATTTGATGTATAACTTGTTCTCGTACAAAACTTGGAAAACCTTTCTTAATTGTTCCATATGCTCCTCCAATGTGTTGCCGTAGATAACTATGATATCCAAGTGGACTACCGCAACCATTTGATCAAGGTAGGGATGAAAGATCTCATTCATGAGAGTGCAAAATGTAACAGGCGCTTTGGTGAAGCCAAAGGACATCACAGGCCACTCAAACGCTATGTACCTTGTCACACATGCTATCTTCGATTCATCCTCTTTCACAATGAGAACCTGGTAGTAACCCTTGTGAAGATTCACCTTGGTAAAGTACTTGTCTTGCCCAAGTCTATCAAATAAGTTAGCAATGAGCAGGATCGGGTACTTGTTCTTTATGGTGACCTTATGAAGCGCTTGATAGTCTATGCAGATATACAATGATCTATCCTTCTTTTAGAACAACATCGACGCGTCGAAAGGTGTCTTGGATTGGTGAATCTGACCGGCATCAAATAGCTCCTTCAGTTGCTTCCTAAGCTCATACTTAGATGGTGGCATGCAATAAGGGGCAAATGCGCTTGACTTAACCCCCGACTCCAACTCAATCTTGTAATCCACCTCACGCCTAGAAGGCAAGTGCTTAGGTAGCTCATTGGGCAAAATATCTTTGTTCTCATCGAATAAATTCTCTATGCAAGGAGGCAGTGTCTCTCGGGTACCATTGTCTTCCTCTAAACTCGCAATGGTTGCCACGAATGGTGGCTCTCCTTTCTTGATCCTCTTAACAAGTCACATAGTTGAAAGTTGTGCTTGTCCTTGTGGAGTAGTCATTTTAGGCACTGTGTAAGCTCCTTTTGCTCTATGACCAAGAGAAATTGGAGATAGGGGTCGATCATAGTATGTTAATGTCTAAAGAACTGTTGCCAAGTATGGTATCAAAGATATCCATAGGTACAATAATGAAGTCTATTGTACCTTGCATATTTCCCAACTTGACACTAACATCGTGGGATACACCACAAGCGTTCTGCGGCTCGGTGTTGACGGTCCTGACCCGGGAGTGCATGGAGAGAGCTTCATCCTTAATCTCTTCGTGGAAGTTTCAGTTATGAAATTATTAGTCTTTGTTGTGTCAACTGTGGCACGAGCGTTTGTTATTAGTGGTGGAGTCCACGTACTGTGTGTTGTACTCATCGAGTTTGCTAGCTTGTGACAGCACCACATCGGTCTATCATCCCAATTGTGCTGCACCATAACTCTCTCGCGATCTTATAGAACTTGCTCATGATTCTTGCTATGCCAAGTCAATCTTACTAACTTAAGATCGCTAAGGGAATACTAGATAAAAATTACAAGAGAGACTTCTTCCAAAGGAAGCTTTTATTTTACTCAAGACTTGGATGATTCCTTGATTCATTATTTACAAATTAATGCTCCCCTATATATACTAGTCATTTAGGGGCTAGTGTCTAAATATTAATCATTGCACACTTCCTTTAATATTTACAAATAGTCCTAGGCATAGAGTCGAGCCAGCTCGGCCAGGGCTCGGCTCAGCTCGGTTAAAGCTCGAACTTGGTTGAGCCGGTTCAATTCAGCTCGTTTGGCTCGCTTTGGCCATGTAATTATTACTCTAAAAACAAAATTCATCAATTAATCTTAATTATATTGGTTAAATGCAAAATTCAA
>JACEIK010000169.1:323278-335124 GCA_018107945.1 Datura stramonium | reverse complement strand
GCTAAGGCTCAATGGGGCTAACTAGGATTTAACATTCAAGGTGGGTACGACAAGGGAGAAACTTTCGGTTTATTCAAAGAAATGCCTACATCCTTTCCTAAAATCCACATCCTTCATTTCGTTTAATATACACACCAGGCAAGTTCTAGACACTTCACAATAGCATGGACTAGTCGAAAACTCACAGTCACTGCACATGCTCAACTTAAGACATATTCACAGACTCTTCATTCAATTAATTACAAGAATTCATTAATTAAGCTTGATCACCCCAAATCGAATTCTAGGGCCTAGGTATCTCAACATGTTTAACACATTTGCATGCTTCCATACGAATCACACTTGCATCTTACAGCCATGTGTAGCACATAACTAGAATGTCAAACCATTAATTAGCAACACGTTTGGAGCACAAAAGAAATAAAAGAAAAAAAATTCTAACCCTATCGACTAAATTTCCCTTAAGACGGTCATCATCCATCCATCATAGGGAACAATCGCTATCTATGACATCGGTTCAAGGGGACTATTCTCAGGAAAAGAACCGAAAACAAAAACAAAGAAACCCAAACAAAACAAATTTCGATAGAAAAAAATTAAATATAATCCAAAAATTTACACATCACAAGCAGCAACAACTTAATATTTATTACAACAACATGAAACATAGAGTAGGAATTAGCAATTAGCAAAACCACAAAAACACACACACAACAACTAGCACCTAACTACTCCCACCCCACACTTAATCGGAACATTGTCCCCAGTGTTCACAAAGTTGCAATTAAAAGAAAAGTTTGGGTGGTGTAACTCCCTGATCAATCAAAATATTCAATCTCTTCATCAGGTGCCAGCGCCTCATCACCAAGATAAGAATCATCCCCACCGTCCTCCTCCGAATCAATGTCTGAGTCCGCCCAGCATGTTTCCTCATCAGTAGGGACGTCATCATCCACGGGCTCTACAAATGCGGGCCCCACTCGGCATAAAGCTCGGGCATGCTTATTGAATGGATAGTCCATGTCGAGCTGCCACAACTCATCCTCCGTCGCAGGCCTTCCACCAATGTGCAGCTGCAACATCTGCATCCCATACATTCGGGCCATGTATTGATCATCCCAAGCATGGCGCTCGGCTAGTGTAAGCACAGGCCCGTATGTAGTATCAGGTGCCTTGGTTATAATAACATCCAAAGCACGCCTGTCAAGTTGAGGGATGTAGCCCAAGGCCTCTTCTTCAATACCGTGGCCCCTGAGGAAAGTGGTGAGAAGACCACCGAACCGATACCGATGCCCCTAATGCAGTCGGGCTCTATTCATGGCGGAGATGATCACCGCCCCAACATTAATTTCCAGCCCTTTCATCAGTGCATAAACCAAACAAACTCTATCTCGGGCGACATCAGTCATGTGTACCCTCAGGATCAGACAAGAGAAAACTATCTTCAACCATATCCGGGCTTCTCTGTTCATCTGGGAATACGGCAATGTCTGGTGGTAGCCCCTTTCCTTGTTCCGACCCCACCTGGCTGTCGATCGAGCTCCACATACAGTGCGTCTGATATCCGCGTATGGTGGACTGATGTTCAGTTGGCGAAGGACATGAGCGTCTGTGTCCCGCGCTCCCAGGATTGCATTTAAACGGTGTGGTTCAAAGGTAACCATCAGCCCTTTGATCTTGATGGTGTGGCTGCGCAAAGTCGGGTTCCAGTGAGCATAGAATTCCTGGATAAGATGAAGATTGCACTCTTTGGGATCTTCAAAAATGAAGTTTAACCCAACAGTGTTAATCCTAAGTAGAATCCGTGGGAATTCCTCGGCTAGTGGCTCCCGTGCTATCTGTTCCTCTGGGAAGTACTTGGTTTCCTTGTGTTTGGAATACCATTTCTTCCCATCATCTGTCACCCATCTGGTTCCATACTATCGACGTTGCCCTTGAGGAAAAGGTTGTGCTGCTGGTACTACTGCCCCAGTTCTTACTCTTTTTCTGCTGGTGCTAAATGTGGATGCGCCCTTGCCTTTATCCTGCCGTGCAGACATTTTCCTGTGCATTCAAAAACACACAGTTCAAATTATATTTGAGGCATAGTTGGCTACGACTAAGGCTGGGCTTAATTTGGTCACCCCACACTTAGTCGATAGCCGCAGTCAACACAATTTGATAAGAACATTCATTTTTTTTCAGTTCTTAATTCCCAACATGCTCAGTGCATTCATACAAGTCGATGGAACAATTTCCTTGTAATACTCATACTTCATACAATGAATTATGAAAATTCCTCCATCGATTCTATTGTATCATCATGAGCACTTTGCAATTTTAGCACAACAACCTATGTTAATTCCCTATTTTCATCCCCTGAACATCCATCTTCTACCATAGCATAATCCACTTCAATCACAATATGTTTCTATTCAAACAACATGCACAACCCAAAATATCTGCATTTTAACCCATTTATTCTTCTTCCTATTTCAATTCTAAACCCTAGTTATCAATATCGTAATATTTTTAACAAATCATGTAAATATTGAGTTAATCTAATCAGAACGATCACATAAACCTCAATAATCCATAACCCAATTGATTACAACACTCCTCAATCACTTAGGGCGGAATTTCATCAAAGACAATATGTTCACGAGTCAACTATTCAACAAAAATGAGAAAATAATCGAGAACATACCTTTACTTGATGAATTTTAAGAAGAATCGAAGAAACTTGCTCACTAGGTCTGTGGCACGTTGAGGGAGAAGGGATTTTGGGGTGTTGGTCACGGAGGATTTGAAGAAATGGAGAAAAATTAAGGGATTTGGGGTTAAAAGGTGAATTTTGCGCAGGTTTACCCGGTGACCCGACGCGGAATGAACCCCAACGTGTCACAGAGCCATCGCAGAGGCTCACTGGAATTTGTAAAAATTCCATAATGCACCTCAATCACGGAGGGGTAGCGGAGGCCCTCCTCCGTGACACGGAGCCACGCCGAGCTCACTGGAATTTGTCCCAAGTTTTTATTTTCTTACCTTGATTTTTCCTTTTGCGTGCTTTTGTATTTTGTCCCTCCATTTCTGCTGAAAATCATTCAGCCACACAAAAATTTGTTAGAAATCATAGGTTGCCTCTCAACTATTTCAATCCATTTTTCAAGTATTCAATAATCCTACAAATCTATTACATTACATTCACAGGTTGCCTCCCGTGCAGCGCCTGGTTTGCCATCCACGGCTCGACACTTCTCATCCTCGCGGCTCGACACTTTTCATCCTTAATCATCTACTAAAGTGATAGACGTCTTCTCTCGAATAACGTCTTCACCCCAGTAGTGCTTACATCTTTGCCCGTTTACCAAAAATGTGGAACTTTTATCCTCCTGCCACAATTCAACTGCCCCGTGTGGGGCATTCTCACAACTTCAAACGGCCCTGACCACTTGGACCGCAACTTTCCTGGAAAGAGTTTCAATCTCGAATTGAACAGCAATACTTTTTGCCCTGGCTCAAAGATTCGATGCACCATGTGCCTGTCGTGACACCTTATAGTTTTCTCCTTGTAGCATTTAGCACTTTCATAGGCGTGCCATCGAAACTCATCTAATTTGCTCAGCTGCATCAACCTCTTCTTTCCTGCTAGCTCAGGATCCATATTTAACTTTCTTACAGCCCAAAAAGCTCGATGTTCCAGCTCCACAGGTAGATGACATGCCTTTCCATAAACCAATCTGTATGGCGAAGTTCCAATGGGTGTCTTGTATGCAGTTCTATAAGCCCACAATGCATTGTCAAGTTTTCTTGCCCAATCAATTCGTTGTGCATTCACTGTTTTCTGTAGAATCTGCTTAATCTCCCTGTTTGACACGTCCACTTGCCCGCTAGTTTGGGGATGATACGCTGTTGCCACCTTGTGCCGCAACCCATACTTAGCTAGGAAGTTTCTGAAACCAGACACCATGGGTCGTGGTATCCTCCAACGACCCGTAGGGTCGTTCGTTTTTTGGTCCAGTGAGCAATTTTTCTATGTAATCAGTAAGGGTGTATCCGTCATTCCTTTGTCCTAAGGCCCTATACTACATCGTTTAAGGCTCGTTTTGGAGGATTTTAGTAGGGGAAAACCTATTCTAAGTGTATCCCTTCCATGCATGCGATTTTAAAAAATTTAAGAGGTGATGAAGAGCTTTTCTAAAGGGTTTTCTTCCAATTTCCCCTTTGGGCAATCAGTGAGGTGGTAGAATCATCTCTTCCAGGTATGTAGGGTTTTTAATGGGTGTCTTCCTTCCACACCCATACCCAATCTCTATCAAAATGTGATAAATTGTCTAAGATCAAGTATGGGGTTTCACCCAATTGCATATTCTTCAATCTCTACACATGGGTATGATTAAATTATATTTATATTGATGAATTGTGAAGCTTGGAAGGATTTTAAATTGTTTTCAACCCAAATTGTGATTTCTAACTTATGGAATTGAATGCCCATGGATGAGAAGTTCATGAAAGAAGAAATTGATGTTGAATGTGTGATGATGATGAGATTTAATGATGAAAAACATGTTTCTAAAGGTACCCATGATTATTATGTTGTTTTCAAAATAAAATGTGTAGATCCTAGTTTGATAAAGCTTTGGATAATGCCCACATGATGATTTAAAGTGATGGATTTCCCGACATAAGCTTACCACATTGTTCGAAGTGAAGTTTTTCCCAAATTTTTCATAAATTCTATCTTGTGGTATGTTGAGTTAAATATTTCTATGTGTACCTTACCCACATGATTTGGAGTAGATGCTCCCACCTATGATTGAGCTTGTGGTATGTTTTGAAATAAAGCTTCTCAAATGCATGAATCTATAATTGAAATGTATGTATTTATCGAGCTTTTTCAAAGGACAATGTTGAGCTTCATTTTCATATGATGTCGAGTCTATGCATGATTTCTTCATATAGCTTTGTCAATAGAAAATGTTGAGCTTCATTTCATACGATGTTGTGTTATGCATGATTTCATATTAAGATTCTTCATTAGACGATGTTGAGCTTCATCATTTGACGATGTTGAGCTTTTTTATATATGATGGAGAGGATTGCATGTTTTCTGGAGAAGAGTCTAGCACTGAGCGGGTTAAGGGTCCATCACCCTGTGCCCCAAGCCTACACGCCAATGTAGGTTGATACTATTATATTATCGGGACCTCCCTTGTGAGCTATCCCCGACCCGATTGGCCCTTAAGCTTGATATCGATATCATGGTATCGCCCATCGCCCTGGCAAGGTTATGGACGACTCTACCCACTTGAGTATGATAGTTGGGACCACGTAAGCTCATCGTGGTATGTCAATTAAGTGACGAGTCTCCCACTGTCTATATAGTTCAAATTTGCATATTCATTTCTCATGATGATTACCTTATGCATGTATGTTCTAAAAGCAAGGTTTGACTCATTGTTCTGCTTTTGATATAAAGGTTATGTTCATCTTTGAGTCATTCGAGTTAGTCATGATGTTGTAAGGATAAGCATGGTAATGTCATGATAAGATTTCTATTTCAGAATGAATGCATGTAGCCCTTCTACTTATATTTGGAAGCTTATGATATGCATGAAATGTTTTTAAATGATTTACGTTGCTAGAGCGGTTTCACTTACCTTGGATACTCGGTACATTCCACGTACTGGCTGCATACCTTCTATGCTGCATCATTTCATGATGCAAGACCTGGTTCTCAGGTTCAGCCCCATTCGTAGTCGTTGTTCAGAGTGAGCACCTACTTATTTAGTGAGTGCTCATCTTCCGAGGACTAGACCTTCAACTATTTTAGATGTCCTTTCAGTTTCAGTATCGTTGAGCTAGTTGGGGGTGTTTTCCCATCAGCTTGTCCAGATTAGAGGCTTATAAGACTTAGACGTGTATTCAGCTTCAGATATTTATTCTATTGTTATAGTAAGTTTGACTTCCGCTAAGTTTATAATTTTGTTTTCTTCATGTTTACTGAATGAGTTAGTTGTATGCTTATGACATGGGTCGACTTGGGGGCTCTCGGGGTCCCTTGTCCCGTGTCTATGATCCGGGCCTCCGTTTGGGTCGTGACAATTAGAAAACACAATTTTGATTGATAACAATTTAAAATCTGCCCAAGCTTCACAATACATGAGTAGAAACATAATCTAATCATACCCATGTATAGAAATTAAAGAATTATGCAATTGGGTGAAAACCCCATAATTTGATCATAGAAATTTATCATACATAGCAAGAGATTGGGCATGGCTGTGGAAAGAAACACCCACTCATAACCCTACATACCTGGAAGGGATTAATTCCACCAAATCTTTGATTACGCAAGAGGAAATTGGATGGAAACCTTGAATACTAGCCTTGAATCACCTCTTCAACCTCTCAAACTTGCATGAATGTAATGAATTACTTAGAATAGGTTTTCCCTTCTTAAAACCCACTAAAATGAGCCATAAACGACGTAGTATAGGCCCCTAGGGCTTAGGAATTATGGAAAAGCCCTTACTAAAATCGTAGAATTTAACTGTCAAGTGGTCCTAACGGACGACCTAACGACTCGTCACTGGGGAAAATGACTCGTCATGTTGCTCGTCGAGTATGCTGCCTGCCTGATCTTCCAGGCTCATAAAGACTGACATAAAGACTCATTAGGGGTGACCACGACTCGTGGTCACCAGTTTTCAGGTTCACTGCCTCAACTCATCACTTCGCTCTTATATCACCCCACAACTCACACCACGACTCGTTACAACACCCAACGAGACGTGGTCAGATTCCGTTAAGTACACTGCCTTAATTACATCTCTTTTCCTTCTGCCTAACCCAACGGCTGACCTCACGACTCGTGAGGTCTGACCACGCGTCGTTGCCACGCCCGTGGGGAACCCTTTTTCTCCAAACTTCCCAACTCTCCCCTGGCCTCCCCATGAGTCACTTGGCAACTCGTGGGCTGTCCTCATGAGTCGTCTAACAACTCGTTCTGTGCCTGCAACACCAGTTTTACATTTTTCCTATTTTGACTCCCGGGTTTAATCTTTGGGTTCCCGAGGTATTACAATATCTCCCACTTGGGAACATTAGTCCTTGAATGTTAGAAACACACAAAAAATTCAGAAACATGCAATCATCATATGCAAATACTAATTATTTAAACCGAAAACTGACGGAATGACTACCTCTGAAAAGAACTACATAGTTGAATCGAATTCACATACATCCATCATAACATAAATCAAACATGCGCATATGAACTGAACATGGAAACTGATTATAATATTAGGGCAAAAATGAATACCTCAAACTGAAACTGAGCCAGTAGGGAATAGGTGAGGGTATTTAGCCATCATAGCCTCTCCGGCTTCCCATGTAGCTCCCTCAACATGATGATTTCTCCATAACACCTTTACCAAATCCACTTCTTTGTTCCTAAACCTTTGAACCTGACGATCCAAGATTGCAACTGGAATTTCCTCATAACTGAGGCTATCTCCCACACCAACACTTTCCACCATGACAACTAAAGCTGGATCACCCAAGCTCTTTTTCAAGAGCAATACATGAAAGACGGAATGAACTGAAGATAACTCTGATGGCAAGTCCAACTCATACGCTACCTTACCAACTCTTCTCATAACCCGGTAGGGACCAACATAGCGAGGGCTAAGTTTTCCTTTCTTTCCGAACCGCATGACTCCCTTCATGGGAGACACCTTCAGAAATACCCAATCGTCCACCTCGAACTCCAACTCTCTCCTCCTTACATCAGCATATGACTTTTGACGACTCTGAGCGATTTTCAGCCTGTCCCTTATCAACTGAACTTTCACCATAACCTCATGAACAGAATCTAGACCTATTATAGCTGCCTCACCAACCTCAAACCATCCGATGGGCGATCTACATCTCCGCCTATAGAGAACCTCAAACTATGCCATTTGGATACTGGAGTAATAGCTTTTATTTAAGCAAACTCAATCAAGGGCAAGTGATCATCCCAACTACCTTTAAAGTCCATCACGTAATCTCTCAACATGTCATTGAGAGTTTGGATTGTTCGCTCCGCCAGACCATCCGTTTGCGGATGAAATGCTATGTTGAGTTTAACTTGGGTCACAAGCCCTTTTGGAAAAGACCACCAAAACTGAGAGGTAAACTGAGTACCTCGGTCTGAGATAATAAATAATTGCACTCCATGTAATCACACCAAATCCCCGATATACAGTTTGGCATAATCATCTGCTAAATCTGTGGTTTTGACCGATAAAAAGTATGTAGCCTTGGTCAACCTGTCCACCACCACCCAAATAGAATCATAGTGTCGGCGAGTACAAGGTAGGCCTGTAATAAAATCCATATTAATCTCTTCGCACTTCCAAGTGGGAATGCTAATATCCTGAAGTACGCCTCCCAGCCTTTGATGCTCGACTTTCACTTGCTGACAGTTCGGGCATTTGGCTATGAATTCTGCAATATCCTTCTTCATGCCATTCCAACAATATATTTCTTGCAAATCGTGATACATCTTGGTGGCACCTGAATGGATAGAATACCTGGATCCATGTGCCCCATGCAATATCCGTCCCCTCAAATAATCAACATCTGGAACACATAGACGACCTTGGTACCGACGCACACCATCTCCCCCTTGGGAGAAGACCTCCACCGTCTGACTCTGAATGGCTTTTTTCAGCTTTACCAAAATCGGATCCTCATCTTGCCTAGCTTTCACATCAGGCACCAAGGACGATCCTGATCCGTTTTGCACAACAACACCGCCATTGGTCGAGTCGACCAATCTAACTCCCATCCTCGCAAGTCGATGAACGTCTTTCACCAACTCCTTCTTTCCTTCATCCATGGGGGACACACTCTCCATAGATAGACTACTAAGTCCGTCCGCTACCAGATTAGCCTTACCCCGATGGTAAAGGACACTCATGTCGTAGTCCTTTAGTAGCTCCAACCACCTCCTTTGCCGAAGATTGAGATCTTTCTGTGTGAACACATATTGCAACCTATTCTGATCCGTGAATACATCCACATGGACACCATACAAATAATGACGCCATATCTTCAATGCGAATACCACCGCAGCCAACTCAAGGTCATGGGTTGGGTAATTCTTCTCAAGGAATTTCAACTGTCTTGAGTCATATGCTATCACTTTCCCATGCTGCATCAACACACACCCAAGTCCAATTATCAAAGCATCACAATACACCACAAAACCATCGGTAACCTCAGGTAGGGTCAACACTAGTGCTAAAGTGAGTCGTGTCTTCAACTCTTGGAAGCTTTTCTCACAATCCTTCGACCATTGGAACTTTACCTCCTTCTGAGTCAACTTGGTCAAAGGTGCTACAATAGATGAAAAGCCCTCAACAAATCTCCGATAGTAACCCGTTAAGCCCAGAAAGCTCTTAATATCTGATGGGTTCACCTATCTGGGCCAATTCTTCACCGCCTTGATTTTCTGAGAATCTACCTTTATGCCCTCCCTCGATACCACATGGCCCAAAAATTCCATGGAGTCTAGCCAAAACTCACACTTGCTGAACTTTGCATACAACTAACGATCCTTAAGGGTTTGAAGCACTACTCTCAAGTGAGAGGCATACTCCTCTTCGCTCCGAGAGTATATAAGGATGTCATCAATGAACAAAATCACGAACATGTCCAAATATGCCTTGAACACCCTGTTCATTAGATCTATAAAAGCTGCAGGGGCATTGGTTAGTCCAAAAGACATAACTACAAACTCGTAGTGACCATACCGAGTCCTAAAAGCAGTTTTTGGGATGTCACTCTCCCAAACCTTGAGCTGGTGATACCCGGATCTGAGATCAATCTTGGAGAAACACTTGGCACCCTGAAACTGGTCAAACAAATCATCGATCCTAGGTAAGGGATACCTATTCTTAACGGTGACCTTGTTCAATTGCTGATAGTTAATGCACATCCAAAGCGAACCATCCTTCTTCTAGAAAAATAACATTGGTGAACCCCACAGGGACTTACTCAGCCTAATAAAGACCTTATCTAATACGTTCTTCAACTGATCCTTCAACTCTTTTAGCTCAGCCAGAGCCATTCTATAGGGCAGAATAGATATAGGCTGCATGTTAGGGAGAAGATCTATATCGAAATCAATCTTCCACTGGGGAGGGACACCTAGAAAATCATTAGGAAAGACCTCTGGATACTAACGTATGACAGGATCTGACTGGATAGTCGAGGATTTGTACTCGACATCCTTCACCCTAACTAGATGGTACATGAAACCCTTAGAAATAATCTTCCTAGCCTTAAGGTAGGAAATGAATCGACCTACAGGCACAGCTGAACTACCCTATCATAATCATGGGTAGCTTTAGAAGCATGTTTTTCATCATCAAATCTCATCATCATCATACATTCATCATCATTCTCTTCTTTCATGAACTTCTCATCCATGGGCATTTAATATAATAAATTAGAAAACACAATTTTGATTAAAAACAATTTAAAATTGGCCCAAGCTTCACAATTCATCAATAAAAACATAATATAATCATACCGATGTATAGGAATTAAAGAATTATGCAATTGGGTGAAAACACCATAATTTGATCATAGGAATTTCTCATACTTAGCTAGAGATTGGGCGTGGGTGTGGAAAGAAACACCCACTCATAACCCGACATACCTGGAAGGGATTGATTCCACCAAATCTTTGATTACCAAAGATGAAATTGGATGGAAACCTTGAATACTATCCTTGAAATCACCTCTCCAACCTCTGAAGCTTGCATTCATGTAATGAATGACTTAGAATAGGTTTTCCCCTCTTAGAACCCACTAAAACGAGCCTTAAACGACGTAGTATAGGCCCCTAGGACTTAGGAATTACAGAAACCCCCTACTAAAATTGCAGAATTTAACTATCAGGTGGTCCTAACGGACGACCTGACAACTCATCACCGGGGCAAATGACTCATCATGTTGCTCGTCAAGTACACTGCCTGCCTGATCTTCTGGGCTCATAACGACTGACATAATGACTCGTTAGGGGTGACCACAACTCGTGGTCACTAGTCGTCAGGTTCACTGCCTCAACTCATCACTTCGCACTTATATCACCCCACGACTCACACCACAACTCGTTACCACACCCAAAAAGTCATGGTAAGCTTTCGTTAAGTACACTGCCTTAATTACATATCTTTTCCTTCTACCTCACCCCACGGCTGACCTGACGACTCGTGGGGTCTGACCATGAGTCGTTGCCACGCCCGAGGGGAACACTTTTCCTCCAAACTTCCAAACTCTCCCCTGGCCTCCCCACGACTCACCTGACGACTCGTGGGCTGTCCTCACTAGTCGCCCAATGACTCGTTCTATGTCTGCAACACTAGTTTTACATTTTCCCCATTTTGACTCTCGAGTCTGATCCTTGAGTTCCCGGGGTATTACATCCCGTTCTGGGGGAAAACCAGGAAGTTCATTTGAGAATACATCTGGAAATTCATTGACTAGTGCAATGGACTGAAGAGTCGGGGATTCTTCTTAGACATCCTAAAGCCTGACAATATGATAGATAGTTTTTCTGCTGGGAATCATGGTGTGTAACTGAGTTTCATAGTAACATGATTTACTACTTCTAACATGCTTTCTAAACTACATTTTAGGCTACTATTCTATTTCTGAAATACTCTACGGGAACTTATATTGCTTTACTAAGTTTTGACTGAACATGATCATATCCTAACATACTTTACTAAATCACATACTGGGCATGTTGTACTGTTTCTGACACTTTCTACTAGAATTTATATCGTGCTAGTAAGTTTCATGCTATA
>JACEIK010000169.1:262121-311080 GCA_018107945.1 Datura stramonium | reverse complement strand
GGAACAATGGGAGACTCATCTTTTAACCGACATACCACGATAGAGCTTACATGGTCCCAACTATCACACTCAAGTGGGTAGAGTCGTCCAATGCCTTTCTAGGACTAAGGACGATACCATGATATTGATATCAAGATCCTGGGCCAAATAGGGCCGAGGATAGCTCACAAGGGAGGTCCCGAAGTAATATATATAATAGTATCATCCTACGTTGGCTCATACTTAGAAATACTCAATTCTCATCGAAAACATGCTTTTCATCATAATCTCTCATCTTCATCATACATTCATCACAAAATCTCATCTTTCATGAACTTCTCATTAATGGGCTTTTCAAATCATAAAACTAGAAACATGATTTTTAATTCAAAACATTATAAAATTTTCCCATGCTTCATAATTCATTAGAATAAACATAATTAAACCATACCCATGTATATAGATAGGAGATTCATGCATATGGGTTAAAACCCCATAGATTAGACATAGGAATTTCATAATTTAGAGAGGGATTGGGCATAAGTGCGAATGAAATCATCCATACATAACCCTACATACCTGTTGGTAGCTGATTCTTACACTTCTTTGAATGCCCAAAAGAAAATTGAAGGAAAATTAATGAATGCTAGGCTTGATCACCCTCTCTAGTCTTGTAACTTGCATGCATGAATGAATGAGGCCCAAAATGAACTTAACCCCTTTAAAAGTCACTATTCATAACTCAAAACGACATAGTTTAGACCTTAGGAACTTAGAAATTACGGAAAAGCCCTTACTAACTTCTCAGAAAATAACTGCTAGGTGGTCCCAACGAGGGACCTAACGACTCGTTGCCCTAGGCCGTGACTCATGGAGTCTTCCGTCAAGAACACTGCTCATATGATCACCTGGGCTCATCACGGGCAAACTCACGACTCGTTACTGGTGACCATGACTCGTGGTCACCACCCGTTATGTACACTGCCTCCATGCCAATTATTTTCTCAACCAGCTGACCACAACCCTCCCCACGAATTGTGGGGATTGATCACGACTCATGGGGTCCTTCCGTCAAGTCCACTAACCCTCTTCCTTTACTTTTATTACTCATCAAACCCACGACTGACCTAACGACTTGTGGGGCCTGACCACGAGTCATGGTCACATCCGTGGGATCCCTCTTCTCCAAATTTTCAAACTCCTCACCTGGCCTCCCTACGAGTCATATCACGACTCGTGGGCTGCACCAACGGGTCACCTCACGATTCATTTTATGCTTGGTCCCAGTTTTTTAAACTTTTCTCCTTTTCAACTCACAGGTTTGATCTTTGGGCTTCCGGGGTATAACAATATCTCCCTCTTGGGAACATTCATCCTTGAATATTGGAAAACATACAGAAAAGCATAGAAATGCAATTATCATATTCAAATACTAATTATTTAAGCCAAAAACTAACGGAATGATTACCTCCGATTCAAAATATACAGCTAAACTGACTTCACGAAACATACATACATCCACATACATAAAAGAAACTCGAACACATGAACTAAACATGAAAACTAAATAGGGTTTTAGTTCAAAACTAATGGGTCAAGATGAAACTGAGCTGGTAGAGAATAAATGCGGGTATCTAGCCATTATATCTGCTTCGGCTTCCCACGTAGCTCCTTCGACATGATGATTCCTCCATAACACTTTAACTGAAGCTACTTCCTTGTTCCTTAGCCTTCGAACCTGACGATCCAATATTTCCACCAGAACCTCCTTATAGCTAAGGCTGTCTTTCACACCCGCACTGTCCACCGAGACAACTAGAGCTGGATCACCCATACACTTCTTCAAGAGTGATACGTGAAAAACAGGATGCACGGAAGATAACTCTGTAAATGATCATCACAATATAAATACCCAATTAAGATTTGGGGTCAAATCCACAGGGATTAGCAATTGAATAACGCAAAAGTTGTCTATTGACTTGAACTAAAATTGCATCCACACATTTGAAAATATAAATAAAATGTTGGTAGAAAAAACGAGATCACTATTTGAATTTAAAATCAACTATCGAGAGAACAAGGCAATCAAATTGAATTAACAATTATGAGCTAGGGCCAGGGGTATGCTATCCATGTGGGTTTGATTGGATCTAGATTAAGTAGAAAATAAAATAATTACTCATAAGCATAAACAAGTGTGGAAAAAGTGACACTCGATATTTTTCAATCAAATGGGTGCTCTATTCCTTAATTTTTCTCAAACCCAAGGCCTCAATTAATTATCCACTTTAGCTTAGGCAAGATTTGAGCTATCTCTAGCCTCAAATCTCTAATTTGTGCATGACTATTTATTTTGGCTATCTCTAGCCCAACCCCACACACTCAAGACCCAATTGCCTACCATTGCTTTCTCTCCCATATGCAATTTTCCTTTATCAAGCGAAAATGGAATAAGTAGACATAACCCACATTTTCAACTATTGATAATTCACTTATAATTTGGGAGAAAACTAAAGATTTATACTAAATTAGTAATTACAAGATTAATGTTGCCATAACCAATCCAATCTATCCCCAATCATGCACACACTCATAGAAAAATATCTAGATACTCACTAGATGAATAACATAAAAGCATATTGATAAACAAATTCATAAAATTCATCATTTAGAGTAAATAGCAAGCTCATAAATTGTCTTCAATGGTGGTTTATACCTTGAGGAAGAAGAAGAAGAAAAACTATTCGATATTCCTCTCTCTATAACTATACAAATTTGGAATGAAATATATGATACTTTTTTAGAGAATGTACAAAAATAGGTTAACAAATGCTCCTCAAATCCCATTTTGGATGATTTTTCCCTCCTGAAGGCGGCCTCACTTACGAGTCATCGGCGTTTCGCCGGTGCCCATCCGCGGAACGCTACTTTATCGCACTTGGGGGCAGTAACTTTGTGGTCTGGCCGGCGTTGGCACTAGTAGTTCGGAGGTGCTGACTTGCGTTCCGCCGGTGCACCATCCGATGGAATGCTAGTCTTATCCGATAAGCTCCGGTCCTCTTCTTTAATTCCGTGTTTTTGTCCAATTACTTGCCTTCTCTCTTTAAGTTGAATGCTTGCAAAAACAAAAGTGAAAGAGCATAAATCCTCCTGAATTATTTGAAACCCAAGCAAAAGTGACGAGTTGGTATTTACTAACTCATTAGGCTCCCGAATATGAGTTTTTGCTTAGTTTTCAAGTCCATTAAGTGGATTCCATACCTTTTCTCTTTTATCCTTGCTGGTACTTAACTTAAATGGAGAAAATCATGAAATTGAGCAAAAAACATGGAAATAGAGTTGATGACCGGCGCTCCACCAGAGGACACCGGTGAAATGCCGGATTGATCATAGTTGCCTACTGTCTGAAAGAAGGTTCGAGACCGGCGGACCGCAGATGAGCACCAGTAAACTGCCGGTGCCAACACCGAAGTTCTAAAGAATTTACTGCAAGGAGCTGGGACCAACCAGCGATATGAGGATCAACACCAGTGAACCGCCGGTGCCAGTGCCAAAGAGCCAAAAAAACCTCACTGTCCTTCAGCTCTAGGTGACCATCACTTTGCAAAGATGAATTGCAAGTGAGGCCCGTCATCCAGGGGTAAAATTGGCAAACACGAAAAAAGAGAAGAAAATTTGTACACTATTTTTGTACCTCTAATAAAAGATTTAAATATTATTTTCTAGAAGTATCGATTATTCTATTGTTTTTGGCTTGTATAGAAAGTAGAGAGAAGTAGAAATAGAAAGTCATCTTCTTCATTGTGAAGGTAGAAACTTCAATTAGAGTTCATACGTTGCTTGAATTTCTTTTACCCAAGTTTGTGAATGGATATTGAATTGTAGATTAATGCAATTTCTTATTTAAGTTACATGAGTAGCTAAATTCTTTTCTAGGGGTGTGTGAATGATTGGGGTTGATTTGGGTTGGGTGTTGTGTATTTGATCTTAGGTTTACTCAATTAGTATGATTTTAATGTTTCCTCTGAATTTTAAGTTGAAAACTCATAGTTGCAAATGTGGGTTGTATTTCGTTACTTTGATTTTTCTTGAAAAAGGAAATTAAGGTATGGTGAGGAAACACTAATGGGTATTTGAATGGTAATTGTGTGGGTTTTGGGCTAGACATAGCAAAAACCCATTATTACACATTCATTAAGGATTGAGCTAGAAATAGTGAATCCATACCCAAGCTAATGTGGTAGTTGTGAAGATGAACCTTGGATTTGAAAAACCCAAGGTATAAGACATCTAATTTGTTGAGAAACTTAAGATGTCTCGTAATCCACAACTAATCATATTATTTAGTAAAGATAGGAGAAATTCATAACTCCTACCCATTGAAGCCCTTATCAATATCAAACCCCTAGTAGTCTCTCCATTGATATTTTCTATACTTTTCCCCTGTTTTTAGTAATTCTACATTTTATTTCATTAATCATGACTCCCCTAATTTTCTCTTATTTCTTTTGAAACTTTGATGCTAATTAGTTCAATTTAATAGACGACTATTGTGTGATTAACTATCATTTCTGGTGGGACTCAACCCCAACACCCGTCGGGTCATTTGTTTCAATATAACAACAATTTACGCTCTTTCATAAAGAAGGGTGTAGTTTGGACGTTATCACAAATGGTGTTGTTTCCAGGGAATTTAGTTTGATAGCCTCTAGTTGTTGGTATTTTGAATTGATCTTGCATCTTAACTAGTTTGACTTTACAATTGTAGTTAGTGGCTTCTAGGTTGAGTTTGATATGAGCCAGCATTCACTAGAGGGAGAAGGTTTGGTGGAAGGGCATATGTATCATGAGGATGATGACCCGGTGATGCCTAATGGAGCAGGTGCAATTCGCCTACCTCCTACGGTAGGGAATGCAATTTTTCATGTGAAGAGTACAATGTTGTACTTACTTCAAATGAAGGGACTCTTTGGAGGAATTACCAATGAGGATGCACACAGGCATCTCCGCAATTTCTTGGAGACTTTTCAACCGTTCAATATTACAAATATCATTCAAGAGTCAATCAGATTGAGACTCTTCCCATTCTCACTCACTGGGGAAGCAATCACGTGGTTAGATGAGTTGCCTCCTGGGTCTATTACCTCTTGGAATGAACTCACAGAGGCATTTTTGTATAGGCTCTTTCCTCCTCGAGAATGTTGCAGTTGAGGGATGACGTTACAAATTTCTGACAATTTGTAGGTGAACAACTCCATAAAGCATGGTTGAGGTTTAAGAAAAAGGTAGCCATTTGTTGAAACCATGGATTACCCAATGGGTTTGTACTTCAAAGCTTCTACCTATCATTGGATTCTATCAATAAGTCTGTGGAAAATAATTTGGATAAGGGATCAATCATGGATTAGCCCTATGGAGTAGCCAAGGTATTACATGATAGAATGATGAAGACTAATCGAGTAAAGAAGTGGAGGTATCTTCTAGTGGTGTTGCCCCAAATCTGTTGAGTGCGGAATTGAGGAAGAGAGATGAGGCTAGAGATGAATCTCTTGCCAAATGATGACCTAGCTAGAGTTGATGACAAAACATGTGATGGGAGATGGTATAAAGAATGTCAATGCCATGGCTGCTTAACCCCATGCCCAGTTTGAAGATTATACTTCACCCCCGGATATAGGAAGGAGTGTCAATACATGTCAGGTCAATTGGGGGATTCGCACCCTAGGTACAAAGGTGCAAATAAAGGTCGTTGGCACCCAAGGTAGGAGAATCAAGGTTGGAGAAACTGCAATAATCTTGGATGGGGTAGAGAGAAATGATCGATGGGGGATTAGAGAGAAAAATCGCGCAGGAGAGCGATATCATCGAAGTTCTAACCCTTACATACTTCCTCCAAAAGTAGAAACACCTCAAGGACAACCTGGGGTGAGTGATGTAGGAAGCTCAAAGATTGAGGACATGTTGTCCCCAGTGTTGAAGAAAGTAGAATCCACTTACAGCTGGGTTAGAGAGTTGAAAGGGGAGGTGTCTAACCTCGCCCAAACCATGAGCTCCAACTCGGCTTAAATAAAACACCCCGAAGCACAAATGAGACCTCGCATGAAGGGTACACTTCCTAGTGATACTTCCCCAAACCCAAAGAAAGATGGCCATTGCATGGAAATAATGACTAGGAGTGGTAAGATATTGAAAGATGTAGGAGTGAAGCCCAAGGATGTTGATACCCCGAAGGCAATTAATGATGATGTGTTGAATGAGGTGCCAAAAGCACCAAGTTTTGGTGATGATAAGGAAAAGATGAGGGAGATGTTGATATGACGCCCTCAGAAAATGTTCATGTGAATGCGGGCATGAGGACCCCTAATAACAAGGACCATGATGTTCAGAGTTCCCCCACCATATCCACAACGGTTGGCCAAAAGAAAGAGGATAATCAATTCTTAAAATTCATAGATATGTTCAACAAATTATCTATCAATATACCACTGGTGGATGCTTTGATTCAAATGACAGGATACATAAGATTTTTTAAGGAACTCTTGAAGAAAAAGAAAGTGGTGGATATGGGTACCGATGAGTTGACGAATCATTTTAGTGTTGTCATGACTAGAAACGTTACTCAAAAAGGTGAAGATCATGGGGCATTCACCATTCCTTGCACAATTGGCTTGTGCATGTTCAATAAGGCTTTGTGTGACCTCAGTGCTAGTACCAATCTCATGCCTCTCATGATATTCAAGAAACTCGGGTTAGGGAGTTCCAAACCTACCTCTATGAGGTTGTTGATGGTGGATAGGTCAATCAAAACACCCATGGGAGTGCTAGTTGATGTTCTTGTGAAGGTGGATAAATTCATACTCCCAGCTGATTTTGTTATGCTGGTTTATAAAATGGACATCGAGGTGCCGATAATCTTAGGGAGGCCTCTACTAGCAATAGGAGGGGCTTTAATTTTTGTGGAGAATGGGGAGATTATGTTCTGAGTAGATGGTGACGAGGTCACCTTCAATGTATGTCAGCATATCAAGCCCCGGGATAAGTTTAAGGTAATGGCAGTGATCGATGGTGAAGACGAGCATTATGTATCTATGGATGATGAAAGTGAATCATTGGATGACCCTTCAGAGTGCTAGAGATTGGGAAGGTATTCGTCGTGCCACGACGTTAACTAAAGTGCATCTTGGGAGGCAACCCAAACATTTTTATCTTGAACATTTTGATGTTTTATTGTTTTTAATTTTGTAGGTAGCTTGGATGCACAAACAATGGAGAAAAAATGGGGCAAGCACGGTGTTAGACCAGTGAATGTCCACGCCAACATGCAAAATGCCGCCCTGTCACAGGTAATAAACAGAAGAAGGGAAGTGTAACGCCCCGAGCCTACACCCTAGACATAACATGGTACTTGAAGCCAAAAGTGACCTCGAGTCAACCCCTAGTCTATCATACACTAGCATTCTGAGTAAACATGCACATCAGAACTTTTAAATAACTGCTTTATCAGTTTAAGAAAATGTAAAGACTGAAAGTAGAGAAAGAAATAATATATCTGAAATACAATTCTGAAAGACAAGTATGGTCTAAAAGCCAACTACTGAGGAGTTGCTGGGACAGGTCCCCAGCTAAGTCTAAGTGTATACAAAACCAAATCAAACTGAAGTAAATAAACAAGGCCCTCCAATGATGAGGACTCACACCTTTATTTGCTAAAATGGAATGATCTGAAACTGAAGTAACTATCTTGCTGAATTTCAGAACCTGCAGCTGTATCATGAAACGATACAACATGAAAAGCATGTGCCAGTACTTTGAATGTACTGAGTAAGTGGGAGAACCATACTAAATATAAAGTCTGAACTGAAATGACACGCCATGACCAATAGGTAAACTGAACTGAACAACAAATGTAATCTGAAATGGTCAAGACTACCCTGTCTGATGGTCAAGGACATGCCCAAAGTCTGAAACACTGAATCTGAGATACTGTAATGAACTGAGCTGCTTATTCTGATACTAGGTTGGACTGACTACTGGGAGAGTCTATAACCGACATATAACCACGTGAGCTAGACGTGGAGTTCGATGTATACACCCCACCAGTAGGACCCAATATACCTTGCAAGGGTATAAAGGCATGAACTGGTGATCACAAAAATATCTGGGGCCAATTAGGCCAAGTAATACTGTAACATACAGTAGCAACGTTGTTCTGGGAACTTGGGTGCGCTGGAACCCCGGCCCGCTCGGTGCTAAGTTCTACTCCCACTGGAAAACAAAGACTGAACTACTAAGCTGATAGCTCAAAACTGGGGACCAAGACTAGTCAGGGACGAATAACAGCATGTACCCTTAGAGCCTTATCGGACAAGATTCTGAAACTAGGTTCTAAGATTGGTCAGAGCTGCTTATTTTGAAGCATCGTAATCGTCTAAAAAACAACTAATAACTGAACTGGGGTCCTGGGGGCTAGTCGGAGCTATAACTGAATGTCATGACAAAACAACTGAAATCTGAACCCGAGTCTGAAAATTGGGTGCACCACTGGTACCTCGAAAATAAACTGGAGTCAAACTGATCAGTTGACATTTTCTGGACAATACTGAGGTTGCTAAAATCTTACTGAAGCTAGACTGATATGATTCTGACTGAGACTAGACTAGTAGAGTTCTGAGTTCTAACTGACTAAATCACTATGCAGCTAATAGAGATATCATTTATGCCGACAACACGGACAATTTCATAATATAAGGCAATTTCAAGAATTATGGGAATTTCATTCAACAGAGCAAAATTCATTCTCGTTAATAGTATATTTTCTCAACACATATATATATAGGAAATTATAGAAACATCAGCCCAAATCATCCTTCATTCACTAGAGAGAACTGAACAAGTAAAATCATTACCGGATGGTTAGGGCTTAAATTCACCTTTGTAATAACACCGACAATTTGATAAGGAATTGATGGAGATTGTATCAAAAATAAATATGAATGTCATTATAAGTGAAATCAATGTGAATAAACATGAATGCTTCTCATACTTGAAAGCTTAGGGCTTAAAATTGATAGATGATATAGAGGAGGGCTTTGGGGATGCAAGCGAAGGACAATTCCCTTACTATAACCCCACATACCTAGTGACGAATTCCCTTAAGAAAAGGACCTGGACTGCTGCGATGAATGAATAACCTTAAGTATTGCTAGAGAGTTTCTTGGGAGAACCATAAATGAAATTCTGACTGTAGACATGAGAATGAGGGGAGAAAACCGCTCAAACCCTCTAATAGTTCTGAATTTAGGTTCAAAACGACGTAGTTTAGGGACTAAGTAGATAGGAAATTACTAAAATAACCCTGGTAAAATTCTGAAAATTGGTCGACGCGGTCTCAATGGGTCACTCAATGAGTCGTTGGTTGGGACCATGACTCGTTGGGACCTCTCGTTAGGTCTACTACCCGGATTCACTGAAGTCACCACGAGGGACTCAACGAGTCGTGGTCACTGACCATGACTCATGGTCACTGACCACGACTCGTGGTCACCATTCGTGGACCACACTGCCTCATTATAGGGATTTAATGCCAAGTCCTTTAACGGGTGACTAATGAGTCGTCTACACTAATAATGAATTGTTCCATTAACTCGTCAAGTACACTAGACGATTACATACAAACTAGAGCCTGCCCACGAGTGACCTAATGGGTCGTGGTTAGTGACCATACCTCATGAGGTCCCTCGTTGGGTACACTGCCTCCTTCCTTTGAAATCTCTAGCCTCCTTCTCACGGCTCACCTAACGTATCGTGGGGTCACCTAACGAGTCGTTAGGGGGGTCGTTCTGCAATATTTCTGCAGTTTTCTAAATTTTCTGATTTAAGCCGCAGATATTGATTTTGAGTTTTCGGGGTGTTACAATATCTCCCACGAGTAAACATTCATCCTCGAATGTTACAAAACACACAGGAAGCAAAATTAACAATCAAAATATTCAAATACTGCTAAACCCCAAAACTATCGGAACGACTATCTCCGTTTCAAAATACACATTTGAACTTAATTTTTGCTTTTCATAAACACAACCAAAGTCAGAAAGAAAATTTATTTACATGAACTGATTTCAAAAAATAATTCAGGACTAAAAACAAAATTCACATATCAAGCTAAAGTAGAGTCGGTAGAGAACAATTGTGGGTATTTGGCTCTCATATCTACTTCGGCCTCCTATGTAGCTCCTTCAACTTGCTGGTTCCTCCATAAAAACCTTGATTGAAACTCTTTCCTTATTCCTCAATCTACGAACCTGACAGTCTAAGATTTGAACTTGTATCTCCTCATAGGTGAGCCTATCCTTGACTGCCACACTATCACATGGCACCATGGAAGTTGGATCTCTGATACACTTTTTCAAAAGTGATACATGGAAAACTGGATGTACATCTGCTAGTTCTGGAGGCAACTCTAGCTCATAGGCCACCTTTCCGATACGCCACAAAATTCTGTAGGGTCCCACATATCTAGAACTGAGATTCCCCTTCTTTCCAAACCTCACCACCCCTTTCATGGGGGAAATTTTCAAGTATACCTAGTCATCAACCAAAAAGTCCAGCTCTCTTCTTCGCACATCGGCATAGGATTTTTGACGACTCTGAGCTGTTTTCAACCTCTCTCGTATGAGCTGCACTTTCTGCATTGCCTCATGAACCGAGTCTGTCCCTATCAAGGTGGCTTCACCAACTTCAAACCACCCTATAGGAGATTTACACCTCCTATCATTACAATGCCTCAACGGGGCCATCTGAATGCTGAAATGGTAGTTTTTGTTATACAAAAATTCGATAAGAGGCACATGGTCATCCCAATTACCCTTAAAATCGATCGCGCACGCTCTTAGCATATCCTCTAGAGTTTGAATAGTCCGATCAACTTGCCCATTTGTCTGTGGGTGAAAAGTTATACTGAGCTTGACTTGAGTGTCAAGTCCCTTCTAAGAAGACTTCTACAAAAAGGAGGTGAACTGGGTACCCCTGTTTGAAATAATAGCCAATGGAACCCCATGAAGTCTAACCAGCTCCCGAATATAAATTTTAGCATAATCCTCAGCTGAATCTGTGGTTTTAACTGGGAGTAAATGTGTTGACTTAGTCATTCGGTCTACTATAACCCAAATTGAGTCATGCTGTCGACGAGTCTGAGGTAGACTCGTAATGAAGTCCATATTTACTTCTTCCCATTTCCAGGTTGGTATGCTGATATCCCGGGTCAAACCTTCTGGTCTCGGTGTTCTACCTTGACCTGTTGGCAGTTGGGGCACTTCGCCACGAATTCGGCAATGTCTCTTTTCAAGTCGTTCCACCAGTAAATATCCCTTAAGTCACGGTACATTTTAGTAGCACCAGGGTAAATGGAATACCTTGAGCTATGTGCCTCAGCCAAAATCTATTATCTTAACTCACCAAGATTTGGCACGCACAATCTACCCTGGTAAAAAAGCACCCCATATCCCCTTTGGGAAAAAGCCTCAACCTCCTTTCTAAGGATTACTTCTTTAAGTTTAAGTAGAACTGGATCTTCATCTTGTATAGACTTAACATCTACTACAAAGGATGAATCCTACCATCTTTGCATTACCACACCACCTTCAAGTGAATCCACCAACTACACCCCTAACCGGGCTAGCCTGTGAACTTCTTTCGCAAGCTCCCTCTTTCCTTCCTCAATATGAGCTACACTTCCCATAGACCGCCTGATTAGGGCGTCAGCCACCATATTGACCTTACTCGGGTGATACAACACACTCATGTCATAATCCTTTAGCAGTTCCAACCACAGTCTCTGGCGCAGGTTTATGTCTTTTTGACTGAACACATACTAAAGGCTCTTGTGATATGTGAATGTGTCTATGTGAGCTCCGTACAAGTAGTGTCTCCATATTTTTAATGAAAATAACACCACTACCAACTCCAAGTCATTAGTTGGATAATTCTTCTCGTGAATTTTGAGTTTCATAGAGGCATAGGCTATCACTTTGCCCCGCTGCATCAGAACGCAATCAAGTCCAACTCTGGAGGCGTCACAATATACTACAAACCCATATGTTCCTTCTAGCAGGATAAAAACTTGAGTGGTAGTGAGTCGTGTTTTCAACTTTTGAAAACTCTTTTCACACTCATCCGACCAATGAAATTTTACCTTCTTCTAGGTTAACTTGGTCAGAGGGGATGCTATGGAGGAGAACCCTTCAACAAACCGTCGGTAATAACCTGCTAAGCCCAAGGAACTCTTGATCTCGGTAGGAAAGGTAAGTCTGGAACAATCCTTTACTGCTGTAATTTTATGAGGATCTACTTGTATCCCTTTGCCTATTACCACATGACCCAAGAATGACTGACTTCAACAAGAATTAACACTTGTTTAATTTGGCAAAATGCTAGCGATCTCGGAGGGTCTGTAATGCTAACCTTAGATGATTGGCATGCTCTTGCTAATTTCCGGAGTACACCAGAATATCATTGATAAATATGATGACGAACATATCTAGGGACGACTTGAAAACCCTGTTCATTAGGTCCATGAAGGCTTCTAGGGCGTTTGTTAACCCAAAGGACATCACCACAAACTCATAGTGACCATACCGAGTTTTGAATGCTATTTTCGATATGTCACTCTCTCTAACCCTTAACTGATGGTACCCCGACCTGAGGTCGATCTTGGAAAAACAACTGGCTCCCTGAAGTTGGTCGAATAGATCATCAATTTTGGGCAAAGGGCACCTATTCTTAACTGTAACCTTGTTCAGTTAACGGTAATCTATGCACATTCTAAGGGTATCGTCCTTTTTACGCACGAATAACACTGGAGCACCCCATGGAGAGATGTTGGGTCTGATGAAACCCTTATCAAGAAGGCCCTTTAGATGCTCCTTCATCTCCTTAAGCTCCGCTGGAGCCATTTTGTAAGGAGGGATGGAGATGGGCTGAGTGTCTGAAAGGAGTTCTATCCGAAGTGTATTTCCCGTTCAGGGGGAACTCCAGGAAGATCTTCAGGAAATACATCTGGGAACTCGCTGATAACTGGATCTGAATGAATGGTTGGGGCATCAGAGTTGGAATCTTTGACCCGAACCAGATGATATAAGCATCCCTTGGAAATGAGTTTCTGGGCCTTAAGGAAGGAAATAAACCTACCCTTAGGCGTTGAACTGCTGCCCGGCCGTTCTAACACGGGCTCATTTGGAAACTAAAACTTGACAGCTCTAGTCCTGCAGTCAACTGAGGCATAGCAGGAGTGTAACCAATCCATTCCTAGAATAAGGTCGAAGTCGACCATGTCTATCTCTACAAGATCAGCTGGATATGATTTTATTCAAGACTGAGACTAGGCAACTTCTATACACCTGACTTGCCCTAACTGACTCGCCAACTGGGGTGGAAACTGAGAAGGGTTCTAATAGGACCTCTGAACTGATGTTGAATTGAACTGCTACATAAGGAGTTACAAACTAAAGAATAGCTCCTGGTTCTAGGAGGGCATACACATCTAGGTGGAAGAGACGTAACATAGCAATAACTACGTCAAGTGAGCTTTCCTGATCCTGACGATAAGAGAGAGCATAAAATGATTCTGGCGTTGACCGCCATCTATACCTGATAGGTTTGCCTGCTGAACTTTGTTGGCCTGCTGGAACTGATGACGTAGTTGATTGTGATCTCCCTCTCCCTGCTGATTGGCACTTCCTAAGCCTGTGTCCAAGCTGTCCACACCCAAAGCAACCCTCTCACCCCTGAAGGCATTCTCCTGGGTGATTCCTACCACACTTGGGACAAGCTGGATACTTGGTTCCTGTGCTTTGGGCTTGTGACTGAGTGCCAGAAGACCCACCCCTTCGATCCTAGCAGGATCGAAAGGGTGGTGCGCTTGCTGAGCTAGGTGTTGGGGCCCTCTGCTGTTGCTGCTGCGGGGGTCCCGCACCGCTAGATCTCTGGTGGCCAAAATTTGTATGACCAGTTCTTGCCCGCTTGTTCTTACGTTCCATATCTTTCAGCTTCTCTGCCTCAATCTGCTGGGCATAAACAATTAATCTAGAAAGGTCCATTTCCTTGATTACGATTGCCGTCCTGCACTCTTTGAGGACCAGATTAGATACTCCATTTACGAACTTTAGCATGCGAGCCCTTGGCTCGACCACCATCTCTGGAGCATACTTTGATAGTCTATTAAACTCCAGAGCATACTCCTCTACTATCCGGTTGCCCTGCCATAGGTTCGTAAACTCTGCCATCTTAGCCTCCCTCAGCTCCCAGGAAAAGAACCTATCCAGAAAAGCTATATGAAACTCCCCCACTAAATCGGTCCTACCTCTGCTGACCGCCCCTCCTTCCACTACTCGTACAAAACCTAGGCTACCCCTTTTAGCTAGTAGGAAGCCAGGTCAGCACTCTCGGAGGAGCTGACACCCATGATCCTAGTGATCTTTCTAATCTCATATACAAAGCCTTGTGGGTCCTCACCCACCTTTGTTCCGTGAAAGTCTGGAGGGTTCATCCGGGTAAAATCCCACACCCGAGCAGCAGCTGCAGACCCATTTGTGGCTACTGGAACCACCTTCTGGTACACTTGATTGGTGACGGTCTGAGCAAGCAACCGAATGGCTGCCCTGAATTCAGTGGTAGATACAGAGTCGTCCTAAGGAACTGCCAGAGCTGGTGGAGCGAGTCTGTTGGCATTTTGGCTCTTCGTCCATTGCTATGTCAAGGAGGAATTGTTCACTGAAAGGAAATAGGACACGATTTAGAAATATGCCTTTGGAATTGGACTTTAATGAACGATAAAGAGCATGAACAAAAAGGGGAATTTTCCTAATAACATCTCGTAGCCTCCTTGTCATAAGTTTGGCATGCTTCACACCCATGAAAAGGACTCTACTCGATGCGGCTTTCAGAGTTTTCGAGGATACTCTAAACCTAGTTCTCTGATACCAAGTTTGTCATGCCCCGAGACTTCACCCTGGACATAACCCGGTACTTGAAGCCACAAGTGACCCTAAGTCAACCCCTAGTCTATCATACACTAGCATTCTGAGTAAACATGCATAACAAAACTTTTAAATAACAACTTTATCAGTTTAAGAAAATGTAAAGACTGAAAGTAGAGAAAGAAATAATATATCTGAAATACAATTCTGAAAGACAAGTTTGGTCTGAAAGCCAACTACTAAGGAGTTGCTGAGAAAGGTCCCCAGCTAACTCTAAGTCTATACAAAACCAAATCCAACTGAAGTAAATAAACAAGGCCCTCGATTGATGAGGACTCACACCTTGATTTGCTGAAATGGAATGCTTTGAAACTAAAGTAACTACCTGTGCTGAATCTGAGAACCTGCAGCTGTATCATGAAATGATACAACATGAAAAGCATGCATCAGTACTTTGAATGTACTGAGTAAGTGGGAGAAACATACTGAATATAAATTCTAAACTTAAATGACACGCCATGACCAATATGTAAACTGAACTGAACTACAGATGTAATCTGAAATGGTCAAGACAACCCTATATGATGGTCAGGACATGCCCTAAGTCTGAAACACTGAATCTGAGATACTGTAATGAACTGAGCTGCATATTTTGATACTGGACTAGACTGACTAGTGGAAGAGTCTATAACCGACATATAACCACGTGATCTAGAAGTGGAGTCCGATGTATACACCCCACCAGTAGGACCCAATATACCTTTCCAGGATATAAAGGCATGGACTGGTGATCACAAAAGTATTTGGGGCTAATCAGGCCAAGTAATACTGAAACCTACACTAGCAACTAGTTCTGGGAACTTGGGTGCGCTGGAACCTCGACCCGCTCGGTGCTAAGTTCTACTCCCTCTGGAAAACAAAGACTGAACTACTAAGCTGATAGCTCGAAACTGGGGCCCAAGACTAGTCAGGGATGAATAATCGCATGTACCCTGAGAGCCTTATCGGACCAAATTCTGAAACTGGGTTCTAAGACTGGTCAGAGCTGCTTATTTTGAAGCGTCGTAACCATCTACAAAACAACTAATAACTGAACTGGGGTCCTGGGGGCTGGTCAGAGCTATAACTGAATGTCATGACCAAATAACTGAAATCTGAATCTGAGTCTGAAAATTGGGAGGCACCACTGACACCTCAAAAATAAACTGGAGTCAAACTGATGAGTTGATTCTGGAAAATACTGAGGTTGCTAAAATCTGACTGAAGCTAGACTGATATGATTCTGACTGAGAATAGACTGGTAGAGTTCTGAGTTCTAGTTGACTAAATTACTAAGCAGCTAATAGAGAGCTCATTTATGCCGACAACACGGACAATTTCATAATATAAGGCAATTTCAAGAATTATGGGAATTTCATTCAACAGAGAAAAAATCATTCTCATTAATAGAATATTTGCTCAACACACATATATATATAGGAAATTCTATAAACGTCAGCCCAAATCATCCTTCATTCACTAGAGAGAACTAAACAAGTAAAATCATTACCCGATGGTTAGGGCTTAAATTCAACTCTGTAATAACACTGAAAATTTGATAAGGAATTGATGGAAATTATATCAACAATAAATATGAACATCGTTCTAAGTGAAATCAATGAGAATAAACATTAATTCTTCACATACTAGAAAGCTCAAGGCTTAAAATTGATAGAAGAAATTGAGGAGGGCTTTGGGGATGCAAGGGAAGGACAGTTCCCTTGCTGAAACCCCACATACCTGGTGACGAATTCCCTGAAGAAAAGGATCTGGACTGCTGCGATGAATGAATAACCCTAAGTCTTGCTAGAGACTTTCTTGGGAGAACCATCGATTAAATTCTAAGTGTAGACGTGAGAACGAGGGGAGAAAACCGCTCAAACCCTCTAATAGTTATGAATTTAGGTTCAAAACAACATAGTTTAGGACTAAGTAGATAGGAAATTACTAAAATAACCCTAGTAAAATTCTAAAAATTGGTCGACGCGGTCCCAATGGGTCACTCAATGTGTCGTTGGTTGTGACCACGACTCGTTGGGACCTCTCGTTAGGTCTACTGCCCGAATTCACTTAAGTCACCACGAGGGACTCAACGAGTCGTGGTCACTGACCATGACTCATGGTCACCATTCGTGGACCACACTGCCTCATTATAGGGATTTAATGCCAAGTCCTGTAACGGGTGACTTTACAAGTCGTCTACACTGATAATGAATCGTTGCACCCACTCGTCAAGTACACTGGACAACTACATATATCAACTAGAGTCTTCCCACGAGTGACCTAACGGGTCATGGTCAGTGACCACGACTCGTGAGGTCCCTCGTTCGGTACACTCCTCCTTCCTTTAAAATCTCGAGACTCCTCCTCACGGCTCACCTAACGAATCGTGGGGTCACCTAACGAGTCGTTAGGTGAGTTATTCTGCAATATTTTTGTAGTTTTCCAGATTTTTTGATTTAACCCTCGGATATTGATTTTGAATTTCCGGGGTGTTACATGGAGAGAAAAGAGGAAACTGGCGAGACGCCGGTAGATCACCAATACCAATCTGCGAACGGCTAGTTAATAACCGACTCAAAATAGTGCACCTAGAAGTTTGGGGTATTCAACGATCCAACCGGTGAACCGCCGGTGCCAATCTGCAACTCATCGGCCAATCACTGGTGGATGACTAGTGGACTGGAAAGTATTCGGCACTGTCCTTAGAATCGGCGAACCACCGGTTAAGCGCAGGTGTAGCTAAGTTCATCTTTAACAATTTGTTGACTACTCCAGGGATCGACCCGACCTGGGTATTTCAAAATACTGGTCAAAATCCCCATAAACCCTTTCTTCCACCTTCCCACTTCCCCATTACACCTTTTTCACTTTCCCATACAGCACCTTCCCACCTTCCCACCATTAAACCTACCTTTTCACCTACCATTCCCCTTCACTCATTCTCTCCTATAAAACCAACACTTCATTTCCCATTTTCATCACTACTCACTCTGTTCACAAATATACTAAGGCAAGAAAAAGTTGCGTGGAGATCTTTTGTGCAAGCTTTGATATTTCTCCTCTTTTTTAGTTCAAATCCATTTGGTATGCCACTCTTCCTCTATTTTTAATCATTTATTGGTAAAATATGAATTATTTTGGGCATATGAACAATGAAATATCCCCACTCATGTAACCCCATTACCCCCATGATTGTGCTATTGGTACTTTATTATATTCATTATGTGAGTATGTGGGGGTAGTGTTATAATGTTGAATGCTACTGTGGGTCTTCTTCATGCCAAAATTATTGATTCTTATTATTCTTGATGTTAGCTGGGAGTGAAGTATGAGTATCCCCATGTGTGCTTAAATTTCACAATTTGCCCAATGATAGATGGAGTGGCGTCCTTCTTAAGAGTAAAATTGTCACTTTTACTTGTATTGCTATTTCTATGTTGAGTGGGTTAGTTTTGAATCAGAGTGTTTTGCAATAAGTCCGGGAGGAATTTTATTGCCAAGCGTTCACAGGTGATCCATTGGTCAAGCCCAGCGAAACGCCGAATGAAATACAGGTCGGAGCTCAGGGCTTTAGGCCGCTGTCCCAGACCTGTGTTACACCGACGTTCCGCGAGTCCAAACCGGTGAAATTATGGTGTGTTTCCGAATGACCTTGAAAGTCTGACAATTCTCTTTTAGTCCGGCGGACAATCGGAGGTTCACAGATCCCCATCTGCATTTCACCGGTGTCTCATCGGCACTGCCAGTACTGCACATCTCAGAAATTATACTTGTTTGTCATCCAATTTTTTTAATTTCTTCCCTTAGTTTAGGATAGATGATAGTTTTTATCATTTTTGTCTTATTTTATTATCTCTTACACAAATATACAAAAAGAAAGTAGGGTTGTTCAGCACTAACATGGCTTTCACAGAATATGACTTCCTCCAGGAACCCAAGCAACGGAAAGGCCCCAGCCTCCTCTTGAACCGAAGGAAACAGAAAATCAAAGGAATCCACAACACCCACCAACTCCCTAGAGGCCATAATATTTTGTGTGCCTGACATAAAGGGCCATAACACTATTTCCAAGAACCGCTCAGTCACTGTTGAGAAGCAGTTTGACTTGCTGGGTCTGCAAGGTGACCTCCCCAATATCACCGCTCAGTTCCATGACCACCAATGGCATGATTTCACCAATCCACTCCTAGATTACTACCCCAGCGTCGTCCCAAAATTTTATTCCTCTTACCAAGCCAGGTAGGAGAGTATGCATCACAGGGGTAAGGTGGACGAAATTCCATGCCTGCCTTTAGTGAGAGTGCAATGTGTGGAAGTCTACATCACTTTAGAAACAATTAATTATCTCTTCTAAGAGGATGAGATTGACTCCAGCTCTGAATATACAACCTGCATTGCTGAAAAGGTTAACCAATTCTGCTGGATAGCTCCAATCATCACTGCAGACACACCCTTTTGGGCCACCATGGGTGGTGATATCTCTCATCACGATCTTAAGTTTGAGGCCATGTTATGGTTGGACTTTATTTGTGGCCACATAATACCTTGCAAGAATGAGCAGCGCGTCAGTTTAAAAGCAGCTATCCTCATCACCCGAACCATTACAAGGGTCCTCATAAATTTCGGTGAAATTGTAGCCGTACAAATAAAGCAAAAAGCGAGGAAATCTTGCATCTCAATGCCACATGCGATGCTCATGTCCCAACTATGCCTGATAGCTGGAGTGCCACTATTCCTAGATGAAGCCCCAAGCTTCACCACCAGTGTTATTACTTTAGATTGAAAACAGGATGTGGATGCTCCAAGAGCAAGAGGAAACGGCTAAAAGCTTTTGATTTCCCAGAAGGATCCTTCTCCCATTGTTTTGAGCAAACCCCACTGGCTCCCAATCTTGATCTGACACACCCAGAGGCACCGGGACATGCTTCAGGTAAAGCCCCTCCAAGGAGAGCCTTACCCCCTCCAACATCCTCCCAACCAAGAAGTCTCCACAGGCTTGTTGAGATGACCAACTCTCATGAGATCCAACATCAGAAGTTGGCTAAAAGTCTCTCTGCCCTTATTGCATAAACCGTAAAAAAGGAGATGAAGTCCATGTATGAGAGTCTGACCAAGCTATGCAAATGGACATTCGGGAGTTGGTTCAATTTCTTGGAGTTCCCTTGTCCNATACTGATGTAAATGAGTGGAAGAGTCATACGTCCATGAAGGTTCCTGAAATGAGCACCCTTGATGCAGTAATGGCTTCCCCTTCTACAGTCCGAGGCCCCATTGACGACTTATTCGAGGTCTTGGGAGATGAGGCGAAGGATCTGGCTATGAAGGCCAAGATGGGCATGATTAGGATGATGACGAGTGATCACTTCAGGGAGTTCTCACCCTCTCATGCTTACATTTGGGACAATGTAATGTTTGAGTTGGGGGTGGGACGAGTGTTCCTTTTGGGGTGGTCATTTGTTTTGTTTATGACTTGTGAGGATTTGTGAGCCTTTTTTGGGCTCAATTTAACTATGTTTGATGATTGCCCTTGCCAGAATGTTTTTTTTGTTAAATTTGTGAATGGATGAAAAGAAAAATTGTCTTTGTTTTTAGTGCCATTGAAGGGTCTTTGTTCTTATTGCCTAAAGTTGTGACCCAAAGTTTGATGTTTGCCTTTGTAAATAGTAGATAGTAATTAAACTCCAAGAGTTTTCTTCATACCACTGTTCTTTCCCAAGAAGCAATTTCTTTTTCTTTTCTTTTTATTGTCAAACCGGGTTGACATTTCCCAATGAGAGATTGTGAGGCAACCCTCTTAAGGGAAAATGCCATGTCTTTATTTGAGTCTTTTTTGGAACTATTTTTGAGAGGTACCACCAAAAATTGTTGTGTGGCATGAAAATGAATTTGAAAGAAAAGTGGGCATTTGAAATGGGCAATGTATCACTCTATTGTCATACATTGTATATTATCTATTTGGCTTGTGGATTTACATTCTATATTGTCTTCAATCAAAGTCTTGTGATAATAATGACTTGTGTGAACTCTTTGGGTGTGATGCCTCATGTGGTAAGGTCATTTGAATGAGTCTCATACATCTCTGCTTGTCTAGAACTTGCCCTAAGTGTGACTCAATGAGAAATCCTAGATGTAGCTGCATTAGAACATGATTTTAGGATTTTGTTTGATTAGACACTTCACCCAAAATGACCTCCGAAAACGTCTTCCCTTGCTAGCCAATGTTGTGTCTTTGGACTGTTTATTCTTGGAAACCACATTGAAAGTCAATGTCCCTTTGTAATCCTCTTCTTTGGCACCCATCCTCCCTAATTGCCAATGATGAATGAATGAAAATAATGGGAGTTTGAAGCCCCGTACATAGGGAGAGATAAGGAAATAAATGGAAAAAAGGAAAAAAATCCTATGTTTAGGGGTTTACAAGGAAGGGAGAAATGTGATGAGCATAAATGTGAGGTAACAAAAAATTATGATCAAAATAAATGAAATGATGGGTTGAGAGACCTTGAATCATCAAAAACAGAAAAATAATAGTGAAAAGGTGTTACCTATTGATTAGACAATACTTAATGTGAGAGGCAAAGGAGCTACAAGGAGGACTTTTGAGAAATAAAAGATGAAGATGATGAAAAAGCAGGAAGATGGTGGAGTGATTTAAAAAGACAGATGGGAGGTTAAACGAGTTCACAAAAAGGCATTAGGGAGGTTCTAGTCACTAGGGCTAAATATTTGTCCTACCCTTACCCCTAGCCTTCATCATGACAGGCAAGTCCTAATTGATTTTGAGTGTAGTTGCTCTACATTAGTGGTGAGTTAAACGAAGGGCAAGCCTATGGGTCAAGTTGTGTGCATAGATATTTCTTTTGTGAGTGTGAGTGTGATCATCTTATTCTATAATCCCTTGTGTGTGCATTGCTTTATGATAAAGAAACAGGATTCTCTCTTGTAGTGAGTGGCATCACTTCCTTTAAGGACACGCTTGCATTGATGTAAAGATGTGATTGAGGCATAAGCAATGTGAGCTCTAAGGTAAATATTGAATGTGAAGTGATTATGATTTGAGATGCTATATGTGTTTTATTGGATAAACCATGTCCTTGCTTTGAAAAATGAAAGAAGTTGTGAATCATGCCTTTGCATTGTGGCTTCCTGTTGAAACTTTTTCACATTTTTAGGGGGAGTCGTTTGTCTTTTTCTTTGAGTTGGTGAGCATTTTTGGGTTGTCTTAGCTTCATTTGTCCTTGATGCATAAATTCATCATTGAAATGCTGTCCATTTGTTCAATTGAAAAGAATTGCATTACTTGAGGACAAGCAATGGTTCAAGTTTGGGGGTTTGATGAATTGGACAACCTCATTAGGCTCTTAAAAATGAGTTTTTGCTTAGTTTTCAAGTCAATTAGGTGGATTTTATACCTTTTCTCTTTGATCCATGGAAGTATTTAACTTGAATGGAGAAACATGAAATTGAGCAAAAAGCATGAAAATAGAGTTGATAACCGGCGCTCCACCGGAGGACATCGACAAAATGTCGGATTGATCACAGTTTCCTACTGTCTAGAAGAAGTTTGGAGACAAGTGGACCACAGATGAGCACCGGCGAATCACCGTTGCAAACACGAAGTGCTGAGGAATTTACTGCCAGGAGCTGGGACCAACCGGCAATCTGCGGATAAGCACCGGCAAACCACCGGTGCCTGCACCGAAGAGCCAAAAAAAGAAAACCTCACTATCCTTCAGCACTAGATGACTGACATTTTGCAAACCTATACTGAAGAACCGTCGGTGAATCATAAATGAGGCCCGTTAGCTAGGTGCAAAAATGGAAAACAAGGAAAAAGAGAAGCAGATCTGTATCCTATATTTGTACCTCTCATAAGAAACTTAAATATTCTTTCCTAGAAGTATTGATTATTCTATTGCTTTTGGCTTGTATAGAAAGTGGAGAGAAGTAGAAAGAGAAAGTCACCTTCTTCATTATTAAGGTAGAAACTTCCATTAGTGTTTAGACCTTGCTTGAATTTCTTTTACTATAGTTTGTGAATGGATATTGAATTGTTGATTAATGCAGTATCTTACTTCACTTACATGAGTAGCTAAATTCTTTACTAGGGGTGTGTGAATGACTGGGGTTGATTTGGGTTGGGTGTTGTGTATTTGATATTAGATTTACTCAATTAGTATGATTTTAGTGTTTTCTCTAAATTTTAAGTTGAAAACTCATAGTTGCAAATGTGGGTTGTATTTCCTTACTTTGATTTTGCTTGAAAAAGGAAATTAAGGTATGGGTGAGGAAAACCTAATGGGTATTTGGATGATAATTATGTTGGTTTGGGCTAGACATAGCTAAAACCCATAAATACACATCCATTATGGGTTGGAGCTAGAAAATCTAAATCCATTCCCAAGCTAATTTGGTAGTTGTGAAGATGAACCTTGGAATTGAGAGAATCCAAGGTATAAGACATCTAATTGGTTGAAAAACTTAAGATGTCGCCTAATCCACAGCTAATCATATTGTTGAGTAAAGATAGGAGCAATTCATAATTCCTACCCATTGAAGCCCTTATCAATATCACACCCCTAGTAGTCTCTCTATTGGTCTTTTGTATACTTGCCCCTGTTTCTAGTAATTCTACATTTTATTTCATAAATTGTGACTCCCCCAAATGTCTTCTATTTGTTTTGTAGCTTTGATGTGAATTAGTTCAATTTAATAGATTACTATTGTGTGATCAACTGACATTCCTTTTGGAATTGGACTCCAACACCCGTCGGGTTATTTGTTTTGATACAACGACCATTTACGTTCTTTGATAAAGAAGGGTGTAGTTTGGACGTTATCAAAAATGGTGCCATTGTTGGGGAAAGTAGTTTGATAGCCGCTAGTTGTTATTATTTTGAATTGATCTTCAATTTTAATTAGTTTGACTTTACTATTGTTGTTGGTGCCTTCTAGGTTGGATTTTATATGAGCCAACATTCACTAGAAGGAGAAGGTTCAGTGGATGGGCATATGGATCATGAGGATGATGACCTCGTGATACCCGATGTAGCAGGTGCTATTCGCCTACCTCCTATGGTAGGGAATGCAATTTTCCATGTGATGAGTACAATGTTATACTTACTTCAAATGAAGGGAATCTTTGGAGGAATGCCCAATGAGGATGCAAATAGGCATCTCCGCAATTTCTTGGAGATTTGTCAACCCTTCAACATTACAAATATCACTTAAGAGTTAATCAGATTGAACTATTCCCATTATCACTCACCGGGGAAGAAACCATGTGGTTGGAGGAGTTGCCTCCCGGGTATAATAACTCTTGGAATGAACTCACAGAGGCATTTTTGGATAGGTTCTTTCTTCCCTTGAGAATGATGTAGCTGAGGGATGACATTACTAATTTCCGACAACTTGTAGGTGAACTACTCCATCAACTGTGGTTGATGTTTTAAGGAAATGGTATCCATTTGTCCAAACCATGGCTTACCCCATGGAGTTCTACTTCAAAGCTTCTACCGATCATTGGATTCTACCAATAAGTTTGTGGCAAATAATTTGGCTCGGGGATCAAATTACCAATTGAACATCGCATACTAGAGAAGTGGACTAATGGTGTTTCCCTAAATCTATTGAGTATGTAATTGAGAAAGAGAGATGAGGCTATAGATGAAACTCTTGCCAAAATGATGACCCAACTAGAGTTGATGACAAAATATATGATGGGAGCTGGTATAAAGAATGTGAATGTCGTAGCTGCTGAACCCCATGCTTAGTTTGATGATGATACTTATCCACCGAGATTTGAGGAGGAGTGTCAATACATATGAGGTCTATTAGGGGGTTCTCACCTTGGGTATCAAGGTGACAATCAAGGCCCTTGGCGCCCAAGGGAGGGGAATTAAGGTTGGAGAAATCGTGATAATCTTGGATGGAGGGAGAGAAATGATCGATGTGGGAATAGAGAGAAAAAGCGAGATGGAGAGTGATATCACCAAAGTTATAACTCTTATGTACCTCCTCCAAAAGTAGAAACACCTCAAGGATATCCTGGGGTGAGTGATGTAGGAAGTTCAAAGATGGAGTACATGTTGTGCCGAGTGTTGAAGAAAGTAGAAAACACTGACAGCGGGTCTAGAGAGTTGAAAGGGGAGGTGTCTAACCTCGACCAAACCATGAGCTCCCACTCGACTTCAATCAAACACCTCGAAGCACAAATGAACCATTTATTTGCATAAATGAACCCTTTAATGAAGGGAGCACTTCTTAGTGATACTATCCCGATCACAAAGAAAGATGGCCATGCATGGCAATTATGACTAGGAGGAAGATATTGAAAGATGTGGGAGTGAAGACCAAGGATGTTGATACCCCGAAGGCAGTTGATGATGATGCGTTGAATGAGGTGCCAAAAGCACCAAGTGTTGGTGATGATGAGGAAGGAAAAGATAAGGGAGATATTAATATGACGCCCTCGGATAATGTTCATGTGAAGGCATGCATGACGACCCCTAATGACAAGGACCATTAAGTTAAGATTTCCCCCACTATATCTACTGCGGTTGGTCAAAAAGAAGGAGGATAATCAATTCTAAAAAAGCATAGATATATTCATCAAATTATCTATCAATATACTGCTGGTGGATGCTTTGATTCAAATGCTAGGATACGCAAACTTTATGAAGGAACTCTTGAAGAAAAAGAAGGTGGTGGATATGGGAACCAATGAGGTGATGAATCATTGTAGTGTTGTCAGGACTAGCAACCTTGCTCCAAAATGTGAAGATCGTGGGGCATTCACCATTCCTTGCAAAATTGGCTTGTGCATGTTCAATAAGGCTTTGTGTGACCTCGGTGCTAGTACCAATCTCATGTCTCTCATGATATTTAGGAAACTCGGGTTAGGGATTCTCAAACCTACATATATGAGGCTATCGATGTCGTATGGTCAATCAAAATACCCATTGGAGTGCTAGTTGATGTCTTCTGAAGGTGGACGAATTCATACTCCTAGCTGATTTCGTTGTGCTGAATTGTGAAATGGACATTGAGGTGCTAATTATCCTGGGGTGACCACTACTAGCAATGGGAAGGGCATTAGTTGATGTGGAGCTTGGGGGATTAAGTTCCAAGTAGGTGGTGACGAGGTCACCTTCAAATGTATGTCAGCCTGTCAAGCCCCCAGATGAGTGTAAGTTCATGGCAGTGATCGATAGTGAAGATTAGCATTATGCATCTATAGATGATAAAAGTGAATTATAGGATGACCCTTCAGTGTGCTAGAGATTAGGAAGGTACCCATCGTGCCACAACATTAACTAAGATGCTTCTTTGGAGGCAACCCAAGCATTTTAATCTTGATTTTGATGTTTTGTTATTTTTGATTTTGTAGGCAGCTTGGATGCACAAACAATGGAGAAATAAACAGTGAAGGGACGATGTTAGACCAGCGAACCACCGGTGCTTACATGCAAAATGCTACCCTGTCACAGCTAATGAATAAAAGAAGGGGAGAGAAAAGAGGAAATAGGTGACTCACCGGCAGAACGTCGATACCAATCCGTGAACCGCCGGTCAATCGCCGGCTCCAAATAGTGCACACGAAAGTTGGGGGGTACTCAGCGATCCAATTGGTGAACTACCAATGTTTCCAATAGTCGGTAGATGACTAGTGAAATGGAAAGGTGTTGGGCATCAGTCTTAGAACCGGTGAACCGTCGGTCCCTATCACCGATCGCCAATTAAGCGCAGGTGCAGGTAAGTTCATCTTCTAACAATTTATTGACTTCTCCATAGATCAACCCAACCCGGGTATTTAAAAATACCGGTCAAAACCCCTTCAAATCCCTATAAACCCTTTCTTCCACCTTGCCACTTCCCCATTACACCTTTTTCACTTCCCCATTCACCACCTTTCCACCTTCCCACCATTAAACCCACCTTTTCACCTACCAATCCCCTTCACTCCTTTTCTCCTATGAAACCCACACTTCATTTCCCATTTTCATCACTACTCGTTCCATTCTCAAATATACTAAGGAAAGAAAAAATTGTGTGGAGCTCTTTTTGCAAGCTTTGATCTTTCTCCTCTTTTTTGAGTTCAAATTAATTTGGTATTCCACTCTTCCTCTGTTTTTAATCATTTATTGGTAAAGTATGAATTATTTTGGGCATATGAGCATTGAAATATTCCCACTCATGTCTCCCCATTACCCCCATGATTGTGCTTGTGGTACTTTGTTTTTATTCATTCTGTCGGTATGTGGGGGTAGTTTTATAATGTTGAATGTTAATGTGGGTCTTCTTCATGCCAAAATTATTGCTTCTTTGTGTGGTTGATGTTAGTTAGGAGTGAAGTCTGAGTAGCCCCATGTGTGCTTAAATTGCACAATTTGCCCAATGATAGATGGAGTGACGCCCTTCTTAAGAGTAAATTGTTACTTTTACTTGTTTTGATATTTCTATGTTGAGTGGGTGAGTTTTGAATCTGAGTGTTTTGCCATTTCAATAAGTCTGGGAGGACTTTTATTGCCAGGCGTTCACCGGCGAACCATCAGTCAGGCGCGGAGAAATGCTGGATGAAACGCAGGCAGGGTCTCAGGGCTTTAGGCCACTGTCCTAGACCTGTGTTACATCGGCGTTCCACGAATCGAGATCGGTGAAATGCTGGTGTGTCGCCGGATGACCTTGAAAGTCCCACTATTCTGTTCTAGTCCGGTGGACAACCGGTGGTTCACGGATCCCCATTTGCATTTTACCGGTGTCTGATCGGCACTGCCAATGCTACACATCTCAGAAATTCTACTTGTTTGTCATTTAATTGTTTAAATTTCTTTCCTTATTTTAGGATAGATGTTATATTTTATTATTTTTTATTTTATTTTTGCGTACACAAAAATACAAAAAGAAAGTAGAGTTGTTTGGCACTAACATGGTTTTCACAGAATATGACTTCATCCAGGAATACGCAAGGGAAAGGCCCCAGCCTCCTCTTCAACCAAAGGAAAGGGAAAATCAAAGGCATCTGCAGCACCCACCAACTCCCGAGAGGCCATAATATTTTGTGTGCCCGACAAGAAGGGCCATTATGCTATTTACAATAGTCGCTCAGTCACTTTTGAGAAGCGGTTTGACTTGGTGGGGCTACGAGGTGACCTCCCCAACATCATCGGTCAGTTCCATGACTACCAATGGCATGCTTTCACCAATACTCTCCCAGATTACTACCCCAGCCTCATCCCAAAATTTGACGCTCTCACTAAGCCAGGAAAGAGAGTATGCATTAGAGGGGTAAGGTGGACGAATTTCCTTTCCTGCCTTAAGGGAGGGTGCAAAGTGTAGAGGTCGACATCACTCCAGCAGCCATAAAAATTTATTCTAGGAGGATGAGATGTTACCAGCTCTGAATATACAACATGAATTGCTGACTAGGAGAACTTGTTCCGCTGGTAGCTCTAATAATTTCTCCAGACACACCCTTTTGGGCCACAATGGGCGGCGAGATCTCTCACCACGATTTTATGTTTGAGGCCAAGCTGTGGTTGGACTTTATTTGTAGCCGCTTCATACCTTCCAAGAATGAGCAACACATCAGTTTTGAAGCATCTATCCTCATCACTTGCATCATGACAGGGGTCCCCAAAATTTTCGGGGAAATTGTGGCTGTGCAAATAAAGTACAAAGTTAGGCAAGCATGCACCTCAATGCCATATGCGGTGCTCATATACCATCTATACCATAGTGCCACTGTTCCCCAGATGAAGCCCCAAGCTTCGCTATCGGTGTTATTACTTTGGATCGCAAACGGGACGCGGATGCTCCGAAGAGCAAAAGGAAACGACTACAAGCTATAGGTCTTTGTTCTTATTGCATAAAGGTATGAACCAAGTTTAATGTTTGCCTTTGTAAATAGTAGATAGTATTTAAACTCACAGGGTTATCTTCATACCACGATTCTTTCGCAAGGAGCAATTTCTTTTTCTTTTCTTTTTGTTGTCGAACCGATTTACATTTCCCAATGATAGATTGTGAGGTGACTCTCTGAAGGGAAAATTCCATATCTTTTTTGAGTCTTTTTTGGAACTGTTTTTGAGAGGTACCACNGATTTACATTTCCCAATGATAGATTGTGAGGTGACTCTCTGAAGGGAAAATTCCATATCTTTTTTGAGTCTTTTTTGGAACTGTTTTTGAGAGGTACCACCAAAAATTTTTGTGTGGCCTGAATAATAAATTTGAAAGAAAAGTGGGCATTTGAAATGGGAAATGTAGCAGTCTCTTGTCATACATTTCATATTCCTTGTTTGGCTTGTGGATTTGCATGCTCTCTCTTCTTGAATCAAAATCTTGTGATAATAATAACTTGTGTGAACTCTTTGGATATGATTCCTTGTGTGGTAAGATCTTTTGAATGTGTCTCATGCATCTCTTCTTGTCTAGAACTTGCCCTAATTGTGACTCAAGGCGAAATCCTAGATGTAGCTGCACTTAGAACATGATTTCAGGCTTTTGTTAGATTAGGCATTTCACCCAAACTGAGCTACAAAATGTCTTCCCTTGCTAGCCAATGTTGCTCCTTTGGACTATTTATTCTTGGAAACCACATTACAAGCCAAAGTCCCTTCGTAATAATCTTCTTTGGAACCCATCCTTCCTTATTGCCAATATGAATGAATGAAAATAATGGGAGTTTAAAGCCCAAGACATAGGGAGAGATAAGTAAATCAACAGAAAAGAGGCAAAAAGCCTAACTTTGGGGGTTTACAAGAAAGGGAGAAATGTGATGAGCTTAAATGTCAGGTAACACCATATTGTGATCAAAATGAATGAAATGATAGGTTGAGAAACCTTGAATCATTAAAAAGAGAAAAAGAATAGTGAAATTGTATTACCTCTTGATTAGACAAGACTTAATGTGAGAACCAAAGGAGCTACAAGGAGGACTTTTGAAAAATAAAAGACGAAGATGATGAAAAAGAAGGAAGAAGGTGGAGTGATCTAAAAAGCTAGATGGGAGGTTAAAAGTGTTCACAAAAAGGCATTAGGGAGGTTCTAGTCACTAGAGGTAAATATTTGTCCTACCCTTACCGTAGCATTCATCGTGACCCGCAAGTCCTTATTGATTATGAGTTTAGTTTGTAATACCCCAGAAGTGCCTAAGACTAGACTCGGGAAGGAGCAGGAAATCCTCCTATCATAGTGATGGATGGAACCCACAACTCATTGGATATAGGTATAAGTCGTGGTGTGACTCTTGGAGAAGTCCAGAATGCAGGTTCCATCATAGGAAGCAATGGATGGTCACCATGAGTCGTGTTAAGGAGGTATGACTCGTGGTATTAGTCGTAGTCACTGGTAGTGTTAAATTTCTAGATTTTTAATTAAGGGTAATTTCATAATTTTTAAGCTCTAAGTTCCTAAACTATGTCGTTTTAAGCTCAGTTAGAATGGCATTAGGGGTTCTTAACCTATCCTAAGCCTTTCCATTCCATACAAGCAAATTTAGAGTTCTTCATTAGAGATCAAGCTTGAGGAATTCCCCAATTTTCTCCAATTTCCTTTGGGCTTTCAAAAGTGAGTGTAAATCATATTTTTCCATGTATGTAGGGCTATGAATGAGAGTTTCTTTCACTCTTATGCTCAAAATTCTTCTCAATTCTATGAATTTAATTTCATGATCTTATGGGGTTTATTTCTAATTTTGTGAAATTCTTCATGATCTATCTATGGTCAATTCCCTTCATGTATGAAATCATGTTTTAAGATCTATGGGAAGATTTTATACCTATTTTGATTATTAATTCATAGTTTCAAATTTTAATTTAATTATGCCCAATTATGTAAGCTTCATGAAAAGTCAAGTTATGATCCCATTATGATTTTGATTTTTTACTAAGTCTAAATTATGATTCATGATTTATGTTATGATTTCTCTTCAAGTACTCTTCATGGATTTATGAATATCAAGTATATGGATTTTCACAAATATGCATGTTCTTCATGATTTATGAATTTATGATTTTGACCGACTCACGGGCTTTATTTCATGGCTAGTTCACTTATTTCAAGCATGTTTCTTATTATCATAATTAAAACTAGCCCATGAATCTCATGTATGTTTTCCTTATTCTAATATGAGCACTATATATATTTTGGGAGTAGTATTTAACACCGAGTATCCCCGGAGTCCAAGCATACACCATGTCTCAAAACTACATGCCAATATAGCCATGATGGGACCTCCCTTGAGACTGTCCCCCTTTGAACAAATGGGCCTTTTATTGTGATATCACACCTATTTTCATGGTTCTACCCTTGGCAAGGTACGAACACCCTCCCGACTAAGGGTTTGTGGGTCGGGCTCCATGTGTGCTCATATGGGATATGTCGGTTATAAGAATCTCCCACTGTTCCTCATGATTTATGCATTTTCTTGTCTATGTTACTTTGGCTTAACTTATGCTTTACAAAGTTTCTCTTATGACTATGATTATAATTGGATTATGAATGGTTTGAAAACCTTGAGCCTTTATGTTTACATTATGATATTTACTACATGATCATGCTGTCCTACTCTTATGAACTCTTATGTATTTTAATTGTCCACTTTTTATTAACTTGCATACTCTACACATTCCAAGTTCTGACCGCATACTCTATACTGTATTGTTTCATGATACATTCTCGGTGATTCAGGTTCAGCCCTGCCTCTAGCCAGATTCTCAGAGTTAGCATTTTCCAGCCTATTGGTGAGTCCTCATCCTTCGAGGATCTTCTTATCAGTCCGTTAGCAGTACTTTCAGTTTCAGTTTATTAGTGAGTTAGTTGGGGGTCGTGTCCCATCAACTAGTTAGTATGTAGTGGCTTATCAGACATAGTATGTATTCAGCTTTAGAACTGTGTTATGTTAGTTTCCATGTTCATGTCTTGGGTCGACTTGGAGCCTCTCGGGGTTCTTTGTCCCGTGTCCCGATCAAGGCCTGTGTTCAGGTCGTGGCAAACTTGGTATCAGAGCATTAGGTATTGAAGTATCCTAGGATGTCTGAAAGCCGCGTTAAGTAGAGTCTTTTTCATGGGTGTGAAGCGCGCCACACTTATGAAGAAGAGGCTACAAAACATTTAGGAAACTTCCCTTCTTTCATGATCTATGTCGTGCGATGAAATATCTCTCTATCCTTCTAACTCGTGCAATACGCATTTGTAGAGTCATGCTTCCTCCCTGAGTTAATGGAAGAAGAAACGGATATAGGAATGGATTGACTATAAGCTCACAAGGGAGGTTCCTATGTTGACGCATAGTTCTGAGGCATAGGGTGATCGACTCATAGCCTACCGGTGCTAGACAATACTCCCAAAAAACATGCAGATGCTCTACATCATTTTATAATGAAGCTAAACATTGTAAATTGATGAAGCTCAATTCAGTACATCTCAGATATGAAATCATGCATATGAGAAGCTTTAATTCAAACATACCACAAGCTAATAAATATAATTAGGAGACTTCACGCCAAAACCATGTGGTAAGCTACGCATAGGGAACCTTTAACTCAAAACATACCACAGGCTAGGAATATAAAATCTGGGAGTCTTCACTCCAAAATAATGTGGTAAGCTTAATTCGGAAAAATCATCATTTAAACTTAACATGTGGGCATTGCCCAAAGCCTTATCATACTTAAAAATACTCTATTCTCATCGAAAACATAATTATAAACATATATAGATTCAAATCATGCTTTTTAACATAATATCTCATCATTTTCACCTATACTTCACAAATCTCACTTTTCATGATCATCTCATCAATGGGATTCAACATTCATAAGGATAGAGATATAATTTTAATTGAAATCATTATAAAATTATCCCATGCCTCACAATTTGATAATAAAATCATAATCAATTCATACCCATGTGTAGAAATGGATAATTCATTCATTTAGGTAAAAAACCCATAGATCAATCATGTAATTTCATACTTGTAGAGAGGGATTGGGCAGGGGTGTGGCAGAAACCACCCATTCATAACCCTACATACCTGATGGAGATTGAATCTTACTCTCCCTTGAATGCCCAAAAAGAATTGAAAGAGATTGAAGAAGAAAACCTTGAATCACCCTTGATCACCTCTCTATCACTCTTTTATTATCTTGCATGCATGAATGAAGACTTTAGGATAGTTTTCCCCTCAAAAACCCACCTTTCATAGGCTAAAACGACATAGTTTAGGGTTTAGGAACTTAGGAATTATGAAAAGACCCGTACTAATTTCACAGGATAAGACTGCCAGGAGGTCTCAACAAGGGACCTAACGACTCATCCTCACAGGCCATGACTCGTTGCCTCAATCCATCATGTTTGCTGCCAATTTCCATCAGGGGACCCCACGAGGGACCCCACGAATCGTGGTGGCTGATAACGACTCGTGGTCACCAGCCGTGATCCCCACTGTCAAAATTTTACTTGCCAACTTCCAGTCCAAGCCATGGGTGACACCAAGAGTTGTGTGGCCTGACCACGACTCGTGGTCATGCTCGTGGTGACCCCTCCTGACCACACTCCTCTTCCTTGACCACGAGTCACCCCACGACTCATGGTAGGGCCTCACGGGTCACCTGATGATCTGTCCTGAGATCTGGTGCAAAATTTTAGTTTTTTCTATGTTTCAACTCCCGGGTCTGATCTTTGGGCTTACTAGGTATAACAATATCTCTCCCTTAGGAACATTCGTCCTAGAATGTTGGAAAACACACAGAAAAGAAAAGATACGAAATTTTCATGATCAAATACTAATCATTTAAACCGAGAACAGATGGAATGACTACCTGAAATTAAAAATACACAGTTGAACTGAATTCTCTAATCATACATACATCCACCTACATAAAAGCAACTTTCACACATGAACTGAACATGAAACTAAATAGAGTCATAGGGAAAAACTGATACCTAAAGTCCGAACTGAGCCACTAGAGAATAAATGTGGGTATCTAGCCATCATATCCGCTTCGGTTTCCCACGTAGCTCCTTCAACATGCTGATTCCTCCATAATACTTCAACTAAAGCTACTTCCTTGTTCCTTAGCCTCCGAATATGATGATCTAATATTTCCATAGGAACCTCTTCATAGCTAAGGCTATCTTTTACACCAACGCTATCCACCGGGACTACTAGAGATGGATCTCCTAGACATTTCTTTAAAAGAGATACATGAAACACAGGATGCACGAAAGATAACTCTAAGGGCTATTCCAACTCATACGCCACCTTGCCAATTCTTCTCACAATTCGGTAAGGGCCACCATAGCGGGGACTAAGTTTTCCTTTATTTTCGAACCGCATTACTCCCTTCATAGGAGATACCTCCAAGAACACCCAGTCACCCACCTCGAACTCAAGCTCTCTTCTCCTAACATCGGCATAGGACTTTTGACGACTCTGAGCGGTTTTTAACCTGTCCCTTATCAACTGAACATTCACCATAGCCTTATGAACTGAATTCGGCCCTATCATAGCTGCCTCACAAATCTCAAACCCTCCGATGGGCGATCTACATTTCCGCCCATAGAGAGCCTCGAACGGTGCCATTTGGATACTAGAGTGATAGTTGTTATTGTAAGCAAACTTGATCAGGGGCAAGTGATCATCCCAACCACCTTTGAAGTCAATCACGCATGCCATCAACATGTCCTAGAGGGTCTTAATTGTCCACTCCGCTTGACTATCCGTTTGCGGGTGAAATGTTGTGTTGAGTTTAACCTGAGTACCAAGTCCTTTTTTAAAAGACCACCAAAACTGAGAGGTAAATTGAGTACCTAGATCTCAAATGATAGACAAGGGCATTCCATACAATTGAACCAACTCCCGGATATATAGCTTGGCATAATCCTTCATTGAGTCGTGGTTTTGACCGGTAGAAAATGAGCACCTTTAGTCAGCCTATCTACCACCACCCATACAGAATCATAATGTCGGCGAGTACAAGGTAGGCCTGTAATAAAATCCATATTAATCTCGTCCCACTTCCAAGTGGGAATTCTAATATCCTAAAGTACGTCTCCCGGCCTTTGATGGTCAACCTTTACTTGCTGACAGTTCAGGAACTTGTCTACAAATTCTGCAATATCCTTCTTCATGCCGTTCCATCAATATATTTCCCGCAAATAATGATACATCTTGGTGGCACCCAGATGGATAGAATATCTTGATCCATGAGCCTCATGCAACATACGACTCCTCAAATCAGCGACATTGGGAACACATAAGCGATCCTGGTACCGAAGCACCCCATCTTCCCCTTATGAGAAGACCTCCACCTTCTGACTTTGAATGTCTTCTTTCAAGTTTACCAAAATTGGGTCCTCATCTTGTCTAGCTTTCACATCAGTCACCAAGGACAATTCTGATCCATTTTGCACAACTACACCGCCATCGGTCGAGTCGACCAATCTAACTCCCAACCTTGTGAGTCGATGGACATCTTTCACCAGCTCCTTCTTTCCCTCAACCACATGGGACACACTCTCCATAGAGAGCCTACTAAGTGCGCCCGCTACCACATTGGCTTTACCTGGATGGTAAAGGAAACTCATATCGTAGTCCTTGAGTAGCTCCAACCACCTCCTTTGCCGAAGATTGAGATCTTTCTACATGAACACATATTGTAAGCTCTTGTGGTCAATAAACACATCCACGTGGACCCCATACAAATAGTGTCGCCATATCTTCAATGCGAACACCACCATGGCCAATGCAAAATCATGGGTCGGGTAATTCTTCTCATGGACTTTCAACTGTCTAGAGGCATATGCTATCACTTTCCCATGCATCATCAACACATACCCAAGTCCGATCCTTGAAGCATCGCAATACACTACAAACCTATCAGTACCCTCGGGTAGGGTTAACACCAGTGTGGATGTAAGTCGAGTCTTCAACTCTTGGAAGCTCTTCTCACAAGCTTCGAACCATTGAAATTTTACCTTCTTCTAAGTCAACTTGGTCAAAGGGGCTGAGATAGATGAGAAACCCTCAACAAACCTCTGATAGTAGCCAGCTAAACCAAAGAAACTCCAATTATCTAAAGGATTCACCGATCTAGGCCAATTCTTCATCGCCTCGATTTTTTTAAGAATCTACTTTTATGCCCTCACTAGACACAACATGGACCAAAAATGCTACGGAGTCCAACCAAAACTCACACTTGCTGAACTAGGCATACAATTGGCGATCCTTGAGAGTCTGGAACACTACTCTCAAATGAGCGGCATGCTCATCCTCGCTCCGAGAGTATATAAGGATGTAATCAATGAGCACGATCACGAACATGTACAGATATTGCTTGAACACCCTATTCATCAGGTCCATGAAACCTGCAGGAGCATTCGTTAGTCCAAAAGACATAGCTACAAACTCATAATGGCCATATCGCATCCTGAAGGCTGTCTTCGGGATATCATCTGTTCTTAACAGTGACCTTGTTCAACTGTCGATAATTAATACACATAGGAAGCGAACCATCCTTCTTTTGGACAAATAAAACTGGTGCACCCCATGGAGACTTTCTCGGTCTAATGAAGCCCTTCAACTGATCCTTCAACTCCTTTAGCTTCATGGGAGCCATCATGTATGGAGTAATAGATACAGGCTGCGTGTCAAGAAGAAGGTCAATACCGAAATCGATCTCCCGCTCGGGAGGAACACCTGGCAAATCATCAAGAAAAACCTCTTGATACTCACATACTATTGGAATTGACTAGATAGTCGAGGTCTCGGACTCGACATCCTTATCCCTAACTAGATGGTACATGCAACCCTAAGAAATCATCTTCCTGGCCTTAAGGTAGGAAATGAATCGACCTATAGGCACAACTGAGCTACCCTTTCATTCTAAGACTGGCTCACTCGAAAATTTGAACTCTACTACCCGGGTCCTAAAATTAAATGAAGCATAGCACGCAAATAGCTAATCCATGCCAAGAATAACATCAAAATCTGCCATGGATAACTCTATCAAATCTGCTGAGGTGACCTTATGAAGGACTGAGACTGGGAAACCTCTATACACCCGTCTAGCTATAATTGAGTCACCTACTGGAGTAGAAACCGAGAAGGGTTCTGACAAGACTTTGGGACTGACTCCGAAGCTACTGGTCACATAAGGTGTCACAAAAGGCAAGGTAGCCCCTGGATCTAACAAAGCATAAACATCAATATGAAAGACATGCAACATACCAATGACCACATTCAGGGATACCTCCTACGCCTGATGGGATGCTAAAGCATAGAATCTGTTATGTCATTGACCGCCAGCTATGTTAGTAGTGCCCCCTGATGTGCTGTGCGTACGGGAGGGGCTTTTGAACTAGAAGCTGGGCCTTAGCCCCCAACCTGATCTTCTCTTGCTCTGGACAATCTCTAAGCATGTGTCCGGGTCGCCCACACCTGAAACAAGCATCTGAGCTTGCCAAACACTGGCCTGCATGCCCCCGGCCAAATCTGTGACAAGCTGGGATGCTAGAATCTACGGGTCTACTTCCTTGACCCCTCGAGCTTGATGCTCGCCCTCTCTGATCATGTCTAGGCATGGATGGAACACTCAAAGCTGATGATGCTGGGGCTGATGACCTCTGGTGGGTCTACTATCGGTGCCCATCACCGGACCTCTGCTGAGAGAATTAGTGGTCCTCGGTCCTTGCCCTCTTGGCCTCCATCTCTCTCGAATGTGCTGCCTCCATTTGCTGGGTGTACAATACTACCCGTGAGAAATCCATATCCTGATGGAGCATAGCGTCCTACAATCCTTGTCCAAATTGCTCGCTACTCCATGGACGAATCTACTCACCCGCATCCTCTAATCGGCTACCAACTCTAGGGCATATTTCGATAGGAGAGTGAACTCAAGGGCATACTCTTGTACAATCATTTTCCCTTGCCTCAAATTCACGAACTCAGCTGTCTTCAACTCCTTTATCTTACGAGGGAATAACCGGTTTAGAAATGCAACGTGGAACTCTTCCTAAGTGATCGGACCTGCCCCTGCGACCCTGCTATCCTTCCATTGGCGAAACCAAATATGCACGACCCCTTTTAACGATAAGAGGCCTACTCAGTGCACTCAACCCCATTCACCATCATGACTTGGGTGATCTTGCCAATCTCTTCTACGAATTCATGTGGGTCCTCATCTACCTTGGACCCAAGGAACTCCGGTGGGTTAATCCTCAGGAAGTCTCTGACTCGAGTTGCCACTGCATTTCCATTTGACCTGAGCGGTCAAGGCCTGCACAACCATCTGAATAGCGGCCCGGAACTCAGCATGGGCAGCTGGCTCCGGTGCCCTGGGATCCTGAACAGGTGGGGCTTGTTGATGCCCATGAACATTGCCATCCTTGTGGCCTTCACCATCTCCATTCCTCCCCTTCCTTTCATTCTTCGAGGAGCCATGATTCTTCAATCGCGAATAGAAGGAATTAGAAGGATGGAAAAGACTTTTCATCGTATGACATAGATCATGAAAGAAGGGAACATTTCCTAAATGTCTCGTAGCCTCTTCGTCATAAGTGTGGCGCGCTTTACACCCATGAAAAAGACTCTAATTAACATGACTTTCAGATACCCTAGGACACTTCAAACCTATTGTTCTGATACCAAGTTTGTCACGACCGAAACAGAGGCCCAGATCATAACATGGGACAAGGAGCCCCGAGAGACCCCAAGTTGACCCATGGCATATGCATACATCTGACTAAACCAAAAATTGAATAACCAACAATATAATCATAGAGGAAGTCTAACTTGAATATAACATCAGAATATAAAATCTGAAGCTGAATACATACATATGTCTGAATAGCCTCTAAACATGATGAGTTGATGGACAAGACCCCAACTAACTCAACAAGATGGAAACTGAAATACATAAAGAAAAGCTGAATAGTCTAGTCCTCGGAAGATGAGTACTCGCCAACAAAGCAAACACTAACTCCGATAAGCTATCTAAGAGCGGCGCTGAACCTGAGAGCTGGGTCATGTATCATAAAATGATACATTATAGAATGTATGTGGTCAGTACGTTGAATGTACCGAGTATGCAAGGTAAGCAAAACCGCTAATGTAAGTAAAATCATTTAAGAGCAATACATTAATTAAACATAAGCATCAGTAATCTGAGAGTAGGGCTTGCATGCATTCTTTCTGAAATCATGATCTCTTCATAACATGACATAACATAACATCATAACATCATAATTGAATCGATTGACTCAAAGATGAAATCTGACATTTATAGGTAAGAGTTGAACATTGAGTGAAACCTGCTTTAGAACATGCATTTACATAAATCTCATAAGCAATGAATATGCATATTTGAAATCATGAGGAATAATGGGAGACTCATCTTTTGACCAACATACCACGATAGAGCTTACATGGTCTCGAATATTACACTCAAGTGGGTAGAGCTGTCCAAAACCTTGTGAGGGTTAAGGACGGTACCATGATATTGATATCAAGCTGAAAGACCCATTCGGGCAAGGGAAGGCCACAAGGGAGGTCCCAAGTAAACCTACATTGGCGCGTAGTTCTGAGGCATAGGGTGATCGACCCATAGCCTACTTGGTCCTAGACAATACTCCCAAAAACATGCATATGCTCTACATCATTTTTAACGAAGCTCAACATCGTCAATTAACGAAGCTCAATATTCAATACATCTCAAATATGAAATCATGCATATGAAAAGCTTTAACTCAGACATACCACAAGCTGATAAGTATAATTAGGAGCCTTCACTCCAACAGCATGTGGTAAGCTATGCATAGGGAAACCTTTAAATCAAAACTTACCACAAGCTAGGAATATAAAATCTAGGAGTCTTCGCACCAAAATAATGTGGTTAGCTTATTTTGGGAAAATCATCATTTAAACTTAACATGTGGGCATTTCCCAAAGCTTTATCACACTTAGAAATACTCAATTCTCATTGAAAACATAATTATAAACACAGATAGCTTCAAATCATGCTTTTTCATCATAATATCTCATCATTATCATATATACTTCACAAATCTCACTTTTCATGATCATCTCATCAATAGNTTTTCATGATCATCTCATCAATAGGCTTTAACATTCATAAGGATAGAGATATAATTTTAATTGAAATCATTATAAAATTAGCCCATGCTTCAAAATTCAATAATAAAATCATAATCAATTCATACCCATGTGAATAAATGGATAATTCATGCATTTGGGTAAAAAAACTACATAGATCAATCATTGAATTTCATACTTGTAGAGAGGGATTGGGCATGGGTGTGGCAGAAACCATCCATTCATAACCCTACATACCTGATGGTGACTGAATCTTACTCTCCCTTGAATGCCCAAAAAGAATTGTAATAAATTGAAGAACAAAACCTTGAGTCACCTTTGATCACCTCTCTATCACTCTTCTATTCTCTTTCATGCATGAATGAAGACTTTAGGATAGTTTTCCCCTCTAAAACCCACCTTTCATATGCTAAAACAACGTAGTTTAGGCTTTAGGAACATAGGAATTACAAAAAGAACGTTACTAATTTCGTAGGAAAAGACTGCCAGGAGGTCCCAATGAGGGACCTAACGACTCGTCCTCACAAGCTACGACTCGTTGCTTTAATCCATGATGTTCACTGCCAATTTCCATCAGGGGACCCCACGAATCGTGGTGGCTGACCACGAGTCATGATCACCACTCGTGATCCCCACTATCCAAAATTTACTTGCCAACCTCCAGTCCAAGCCACGGGTGATACCACGAGTCGTGTGTCCTGACCACGACTCATGGTCATGCCCGTGGTGGCCCCTCCAGACCATTCCTCTTCCTTGAGAACAATTTACCCCACGACTCATGGTCCCTTCTCACGGGTCAGCTAACAACCCATCTTGAGATTTGGTGCAAAATTTCAATTTTTTCTCCGTTTCAAGTCCCGATCTGATCTTTGGGATTCCGGGGCATAACATTTGGGCATCCATCCAGATGTTGGCATAGGCATTGACCTCCTAGGTCAACCAGCATGCGGTAGCACATGTTCCCTAGAATGGGAATGCAACAGTTATAAGAGTTAGGGACTTTCTCAGGATGAACCTTCTAGAGTTCCACATATCAAAGTTAGACAAGGATCCACATGAGTTTATTGATGAGATTCAGAAGATCACCCCATATTATGGGGGTGATGGGGGAGGAGTGCGCTGACCTAGCCCCTTATCAATTGAAAGGTGTTGCACATATCTGGTTTAGACAGTGGAAGGATAGCAGAGCAGTTGGAGTGGGTCCCATTGGTTCGTATGAGTTTCTTACCGCGTTCTCAGATCGGTTCTTTCCCCTGAGATGAGGAAAATCAAAGCAACTGAGTTCGTGAACCTGAGATAGAATAACAAGATGGTCCAGGAGTATGCTTTCAACTTCACCCGTTTGTCCAAATATGCTCAAAAGCTATTGGCTAATTAGATAGCTCGGGTGAGCAGGTTTGTGCATAGAGTTGTGGACTACCTGGTCAAGGATTGTAGGAATGCTATGCTTCATCAGGACATCAATTTTACTCAACTGGTTTTATATGCCTAGTAGATTGATGTGGCTCATTTGAGAGAGGGAGAGGCCAAGAGGGCTAGGACGGATCGTTATGGGTTCTCCCAGTAAAGATCGGGCTGCAGACATCGTCAACAGTCCCATCAGAGGTCATTAGCTCCAACACCATCATCAGCCAGTGTTCCGTCTAAACCCAAACGTGATCAAGGTGAAACAGATTCTTCAAAAGAGGTTAATGCTAATGGGAAAATTGGGANCCCATCAGAGGTCATTAGCTCCAACACCATCATCAGCCAGTGTTCCGTCTAAACCCAAACGTGATCAGAGGGGTAGGGTGTCAGGCGCGAGGGGCTAGGGGAGCACTACAGGAGATCGCACCTTTTCATCATGTGCGAAGTGTGGCAAGAATCACCTAGGGTGATGTTTAGTTGGCTCAGATGCTTGCTTCGGGAGTGGCAAACCTGGACATAGACTCAGGATCGCCCTTCAGCTAGATCGGGCGATGGTGGGGTCCGTACCCCAGCCACTAGTTCAGTAGCTCCGGCAGCACATCCCTTCGAACAGGGTGCTTCCACTAGTTCAGCTGGCGGTCAATGCTAGAATATGTTCTATGCACTCTGATTGCGACAAGAGAAGGAGACTTCACCCGACATGGTGACTGGTATATTACGAGTATTCCATCTTGAAGTATATGCTTTGTTAGATCCAGGGGATACTTTGTGATGCCCTATGTTTCTAGTAGTTTCAAAGTCAGTCTCGAAATCCTATCAGAACCCTTCTCAATCTCTACTCCAGTTTGTTATTAAGTTATAGCTCGAGGGGTATATAGAAATTGCCCTTTCATAGTCCTTTAGAAAGTCACCTCAGTAGCTTTGGTAGAGCTAGCCATGACAGATTTTGATGTTAGCTTTGGCATGGATTGGCTACATGCATGTTATGCCTTAGTAAATTGTAGAACCCGTGCGGTAGAGTTTCGGTATCCAGGTGAGCCAGTCCTAGAGTGGAAGGGTAGTTTAGGTGTGCTTGTAGGTCATTTCATTTTCTATCTTAAGGACAGAAAGATGATATCTGAGGGTTGCGTGTAACACCTAGTTAGGGTTAAGGATGCTACATCCCAGACCCCGACTATCCATTCAGTTCCCATAGTGTGTATATCCAGAAGTGTTTCTAGATGATTTATCAAGAATTCCTCCTGAGCGGGAGATCGATTTTCATATTGACCTTCTTCTCGACACGTAGCCTATATCTATTCCTCCTTATAGAATGGCTCCAGCTGAGCTAAAGGAGTTGAAGGAACAGTTGAAGGACCTCATAGAAAAGGGTTTCATCAGACCAAGCAAATCCCCGTGGGGTGAACCAATACTCTTTGTACGAAAAAAGGATTGTTCTCTTTGGATGTGCATTGATTATCGGTAATTGAACAAGGTTACAGTCAAGAACAAGTATCCCCTCCCTAGAATTGATGACTTGTTTGACCAGCTTCAGGGTGCCAAGTGTTTTTCAAAGATAGACCTCAGATTTGGGTATCATCAGCTCAGGGTTAGGGAGATTGACATTCTGAAGACCACCTTCAGGACTCAGTAACCACACTATGAATTTGTATTTATGTCTTTTGGACTAACGAATGCCCCTGCATCTTTCATGGATTTGATGAACAGGGTGTTCAACGCGTATTTGGACATGTTCGTGATCGTGTTCATAGATGACATTCTCATATACTCTCGAAGCGAAGAGGAGCATGCCGCTCATCTGAGGGTGGTGCTACAGACTCTTAAAGATTACCAGTTGTATGCTAAATTCAACATGTGTGAGTTTTGGTTGGACTCAGTAGCATTTTTGGGTCATGTGGTGTCAAGTGAAGGTGTACAGGTGGACTCTCAAAAGGTAGATGCTGTGAAGAATTTGCCTAGACCAGTTAGTCCTTCAGATATCAGGAGTTTCTTGGGCTTAGCTGGTTACTACAAGAGATTCGTGAAAAGATTTTCATCTATCGCAGCACTATTGACTATGTTCACCCAAAAGAAAGTGAAGTTTAAATGGTCAGAGGCCTGTGAGAAGAGCTTCTAAGAGTTAAAGACTCGACTCTCCTCATCACTAGTGTTGACTCTACCTGAGGGAACCGATGGCTTTGTGGTATACTGTGATGCCTCAAGGATTGGCCTTGGTTGTGTATTAATGCATCACAGTAAGGTTATAGCCTAGGCTTCCAGGTAGCTAAAAATCCATTAGAAGAACTATCCGACTCACGACCTCGAGTTGGTAGCGGTAGTATTTTCCTTGAAGATTTGGAGACACTATCTGTACGGGGTCCATGTAGATATGTTTACGGACCATAAAAGCCTACAGTACGTGTTTACCCAAAAGGATCTAAATCTACGTCAAAGAAGGTGGTTGGAGCTTCTTCAAGATTATGATATGAGTGTCCTTTACCATCCAGGCAAGGCTAATATGGTGGTAGACACTCTTATCAGGCTTTCTATAGAGAGTGTATCCCATGTAAATAAGGAGAGGAAAGAGTTTGTGAAGGATGTGCATCAGCTTGCACGACTACGAGTTCATCTTGTTGACTTGACAGATGGTGGTGTAATTTTTCAAAATGGATCAGAATATTCCTTGGTGGCCAAAGTCAAGGCTAGACAAGACGAGGATCCTTTTTGGTAAAGTTGAAGGAAGCTATTCAGAATCAGAAGGTGGAGGTTTTCTCCCAAGGGGGAGATGGTGTACTATGATATTAGGATCGTTTGTGTGTACCGGGTGTTGATGACTTGAGGAAGTGGATGTTTCATAAGGCTTATGGTTCCAGATATTCTATACATCCATCTACCACCAAGATGTACCATGACTTACATGAAATTTATTGGTGGAATGGCATGAAGAAGGGCATAGCAGAGTTTGTGGCTAAGTGTCTGAATTGTCAATAGGTGAAGGTTGAGCATCAAAGACCCGGAGGTGTGCTTCAAGACATTAGCATCGTACTTGGAAGTGGGAGGAAATCAATATGGACTTCATTACCAGATTGACCCATACTCGTTGATAGTATGATTCTATCTGTGTTATTATAAAAAGGTTGATTAAATCAGCTCATTTCCTACTGGTCAAAACTACCGATTCAAAGGAGGATTATTCTATGTTGAATATTCTAGAGCTAGTTCAGTTTCATGGAGTTTCCTTGTCCATCATATCAGATAGAGGTACTCAGTTTACCTCCCAGCTTTTGAGATTGTTCCAGAAGGGACTTGGTACTCGGGTCAAGCTTAGTATAGCTTTTCACCTGTAGATAGACGGTCAGGCTGAACAGACCATTTAGACTATTTAGGATATGTTGAGAGCGTTTGTTTGGTTTTCAAAAGTAGTTGGGATGATCATTTACTTTTCATTAAATTTGCATATAACAACAGTTACCATTCCAGCATTCAAATCACTCCATTTGAGGCTCTTTATGGGCAAAGATGTAGATCACCTATTGATTGGTTCAAAGTAGGTGAAGCTACATTGATAGGACCAGATTCAGTTCATGAGTCTATGGAGAAGGTTCAGCTTATAAGGGAAAGGTTGAAAACAGCTCAAAGTCGTCAAAAGTCCTATGCGGATGTGAGGAGGAGAGGGCTTGAGTTTGAAGTTGCTGATTGGGTTTTTCTAAAGGTGTCTCCCGTGAAGGGAGTGATGAGTTTTTGAAAGAAGGAGAAACTTAGTCCCCATTATGTTGGCTCGTACCAGATTGTGAGACGTGGTGGAAAAGTGGCCTATGAGTTGGAGTTGCCCTCAGAATTGGATTCACTACATCCAGTTTTCCATGTGTTGCTTTTAAAGAAACGCATGGGTGACGCAACTTTGGTTGTTCCAGTGGAGAGCATGAGTGTGAAGGACAGTCTTAGTTATGAGGAGGTGCTAGTTGAGATCCTTGATCTTCATATTCGAAAGGTAAGGAACAAAGATGTAGTTTCAGTAAAGGATATATGGAGGAATCAACATGTTGAGGGAGCTACGTGGGAAGCCGAAGCATATATGATGGCTAAATACCTTTACCTATTCCCTTCCGATTCAGTTCCAGCTTGAGGTACTAGTTTCCTCCTTAGTACTCTATTTAATTTAATGTTTAGTTCATGCGTCCTAGTTTCTTTCATGTTAATGTATGTATGTGTGATTCATGAATTCAGTTTCGTCATGTATTTTAGTTCGGAGTCATCCACTCCATCAGTTTTCAGCTTTATATGTTAAGTATTTGGGATGTCAGTTCTATTCCCCATCCTTTCAGTATGTTCGTTCACATTCGAGGAGGAATGTTCCCAAGGAGGAGATATTGTACTACCCCAAAAGTGCCTAAGACTAGACTCAGGAATTTGAAATGAGAACAACAGAAAATTCTGAGATTTTAACTTAGAATGAGTCATGGTACGAGTCGTGGGAAGGTGTAACGATTCATTAGTGAGAGTCGTGGTATGCTTTTGGGTGTGATGTTCTGGAGTAAAGGGCCATGTACGACTCGTTGGTCGATGTGATGACCCGTAATCACGAGTTGTGGTTAGTAGCTAAGGAAGTAGGGGTCTAGAGTAACGAGTTAAGGTACGACCCATAGGGTTGTTTAATGGGTCGTAGGTTAGAGCTGTTGTGCAGCACCGAGGTACCAGGGTAGGATGGTACGAGTCGTAGTAGGACTCATTGTAAGAAAAACGAGTCGTGGTGAGTGCCCATAGGAAGGAGCAGGAAATCCTCCCAGTCGTAGTAATGGATGGAACCCACGAATCGTTGGATATAGGTATGAGTCATGGTGTGACTCGTGGAAATGTCCAGAATGCAGGTTTCATCAGAGGCAGCAACAGATGATCACCATGAGTCGTTGTAAGGAGGGTACGACTCATTGTATGAGTCGTGGTCACTGGCAGTGTTAAATTTCTAGATTTTTCATTAAGGGTATTTTTGTAATTCCTAAGCTCTAAGGTCCTAAACTACATCACTTTAAGCTCAGTTCGAAGGATTTTAAGGGTGCTTAACCTATCCTAAGACTTACCATTCCATGCATGCAAGTTTAGAGTTCTTCACTGGAGATCAAGCTTTAGGAATTCACCAATCTTCTCCAATTTCCTTTGGGCTTTAAAAAGGGAGTGTAAATAAGATTTGCCTAGGTATGTAGGGCTATGAATGAGAGTTTCTTTCACTCTCATGCTCAAAATTCTTCTCAATTCTATGAATTTAAATGCTAGAATTCAAGTTCATGATCTTATGGGGTTTATTCCTAATTTTTTGTCAAATTCTCCATGATCTACGGATGGAGACCACGACTCGTTGGATGCCACCATGGGTCGTGGTGNCTATGGGTCAATTCCCTTTACATATAAAATCATGTTTTAATATCTATGGGCAGATTTTATACCTATTTTGATTATGAATTCATAATTTCAAATTTGAATTAAATTATTCCCAATTATGCAAGCTTCATGAAAAGTGAAGTTATGATCCCATTATGATTTTGGTTTTTTACTAAGTCTAAATTATGATTTATGATTCAAGTTATGATTTCTCTTTAAGTACTCTTCGTGGATTTATGAATATCAAGTATATGGATTTTCACAAATATGCATGTTCTTCATGATTTACGAATTTAAGATTATGACCGACTCATGGGCCTTATTTCATGGCTTGTTCACGTATTTCAAGCATGCTTATGATTATCATGATTTAAACTACCCATGAATCTCATGTATGTTTTTCCTCTTATAACATAAGCACTATATATGTTTTTGGAGTATTATTTAACACCGAGTAGAGCTGAGGTCCAAACATACACCGTTTCTCAGAACTACATGCCAACATAGCCACAATGGGACCTCCTTTTAGACTGGCCTCCTTTACCCGAATGGGCCTTTCGTTGTGATATCACACCTCTTTTGATGGTTCTACCCTTGACAAGGTACGAATACCCTCTCGACTAGGGGTTTACAGGTCGGGCTCCATGTGTGCTCTTATGGGGTATATCGGTTATAAGAATCTCCCACTGTTCCTCATGATTTATGTATTGTCATGTTTATTTTTCTTTGTCTCAAGTTATGTTTTACAAAGTTTCTCTTAGGACTATGATTATGATTGGATTATGAATGGTTTGAAAACCTTAAATCTTTATGTTTACATTATGATATTTACTACATGATCATTTTGTCTTACTCTTATGAACTCTTATATATTTTAACTGTCTGTTTTTACTTACCTTGCATACTTAATACATTTCACGTACTGACCGCATATTCTATATTATATCATTTCATGATACAGGCTCGGACGTTCAGGTTCAGCCCCGCTGCTAGCCAGATGCTCAGAGTTAGCATTTCCCAGCCTATTGGTAAGTCTTCATCCTTCGAGGACCTTCTTATTAGTCTGTTATCAGTACTTTCAATTTCAGTTTATTAGTGAGTTAGATGGGGGTCTTGTCCCATCAATTTTTCAGTATGTAGAGGCTTATCAGACATAATATGTATTCAGCTTAAGAATTGTGTTATAACTTCCGCTATTTCACATGTTAAATTTCCGGATTCATTATGTTGAGCTTTAGTGTCATGTTCATGCCATGGGTTGACTTGGAGCCTCTCGGGGTTCTTTTTTTCGTGTCTCGATTTGGGCCTATATTAGGGTCGTGATATAGTTGCTCTATATTAGTGGAGAGTTATACGAAGGGCAAGCCTATGGGTCAAGTTGTGGGCATGGTGATTTCTTTTGTGAGTGTGAGTATGATCATCGTATCCTATTATTTTCATGCCCCACCTTGGGAGGTATAACTGGAACTTTGTGCCCTACTAGTCTGAACTAACCTGACTTAAATGGAGCACGTTTGAAACTTAATTCAAGAAACAAGCGGGCTATATCTCGGCTGTAAGTACAGCCTCTGGCCGATAAGGCCACCTATAAAAGAAGACAACTGACCACAACAACGCAATAACAGGGATCCTATGCGGGCTGACAAGGCCACCATGCTATCTAGTTATAACTTAAAAGTAAATCAGGCATTAAACTACGCTATGGCCGTTGTTCGCTCCCGCATTAAGCGCGTCCGCAAGTATATAGGTCGTGCAAGTAATATAGTGGCTCTTTTTAAGAACCGGAATGTCGAGCCCACAGGGACTGGACCCATTCCTCTAACTATCCATTTCGAGTGTGATCTTAAATACCTAAAATGTTGGTTATAGACATTTTCGATGGAGATTAATTAAGTCTAGTTTTGGTCAACGAAATATTTTGAAATTACCCTAGGAGCAACATAGAGTTAAAACTAGATAATCATGCGATACTATGATTTGCAATGGTTTAAGCATGGAACTATCAATTGTTATTTCACATAATTAGAATTGCATGTTCATGGTATTTCGAGCCTCTAAACACGACAATCTAGCCTCACTGCATCATT
>JACEIK010000169.1:186465-255096 GCA_018107945.1 Datura stramonium | reverse complement strand
TTTATATAAAATGACATGAAAATGTATATAATTACTTAGCCAAACAAGACTAAAGTAAGTTATCAAGCGTCACTCGGGCATGCTATTTTGCCCGAGATCAACCAAAAAGGCCGTCAACTAACCAGCTAAATAAGGCCCCACACAGCCAGCATAGGAAATAAAGAAACTAACCACTGGGAATGTACAACAGTCTACAAGCCTCTAGGAGTGATATAGTGGTCGAGACAAGGCCTCGACCTACCTAATAACTGTACATCAAGAGTACAAACCTCTACTAACTTTCAACTCCGGAGGGAAGGAGCTGAATAAACTACTGACTCCAGCTGGAGGCTAAGAACGTCCCGAACCGCGTCTATCCGCACCTTCAGGCAAGTAATGCAGTTCCTCAATTGGGCGTCATTACAACATGTACCGAATATATAAGGCAGAAAGATAATAATTGACTGAAAGTTGGTAAGACTGTCGTAATTAACCTGAATTTCCCTATCTGAATTATCTAAACAACAAATCTATAAAAGTAAACAAGAACCTAATCGGGCCTCCATAAGCCTGGAAGGTACAAACAACACAGAAGAACCTACCTGGGCCCGCATAAGCCCCGGCAAGTGCAAACAAGGTCCGCTCCTACTACCTGAGTACTAAGGATGGTTCGTATACTGTAACTCAGGATGGCCCTCGTGGTCTCAATCTGTAGAAATTAAATAAGGCCCTTGCGGCCTTAGTAAATGAAACTCTGCATGGCCCTCACAACCTCAAATATTGGTAGTCAAAATGGCCCTCGTGGACCCAGTAAATGGAACTCTGTATGGCCCTTGCGGCCTCAATAAATAAAACTCAAAATGGCCCTCGTGGCCTCAATAAATAAAACTCAAAATGGCCCTCGCGGCCTCAGTAAACAAAACTTCGTACGCGATAACATTCAACTACTCAACATCGAAGTAAGACCATTCTGGCTAGATTAACTCAGACAAGAATTACTATAGGCGCACGGGTTGTACTAACTTTACGACGAACTTAGCTTGCCGAAGGGATAGGTTTACATACCTCAAGTGTCGTCTTTCTATCTGATCGGCAAGTTTCAATCTGTATTCAACAGCCCTTCCCAACTGTAATCGTATTACTGGGAGAACGAGACTAGTTTCAGTACTAAATTCTAATATGGACTAACTTAAACATCCTGAAACGCATAAAAGTCCAATATAGATATTATCTCATGACACTATAACAACTCTTTCACAACAAAACGACAGTTAACTAAATAGTCTAAGTAACATAGATTATAGAACAATTATTGAATCAACGACTTCACTTAACTACATTATCGGGCCTAATCCTGGAACAACTGAGGATATCTGGATCTCATGTCGTCCTCTTCTTCCTAAGTCATCTCTTCTCTGTTCCTATTTCTCCACAATACCTTAATAGAGGCGACATCTTTGGTTCTCAACCTATGAACCTACCGATCCAATATGGCCACTGGGACTTCTTCATAAGCTAACTCCTCGGCAACCTAGACATCCTAAACTGGTACAACTCGGGACGGATCCCCTATACATTTTCCTAACATAGATACATGAATGACGGGGTGAACAAATTCTAACTCTGAAAGTAAATCTAACTCGTATTCCACCTACCCTATTCTCCGGAGGATTCGATACGGCCCAATAAACCTTGGTCTAAGTTTTCCTTTCTTCCCAAATCTAATTATGCCCTTCATCGGTGACACCTTAAGGAATACCTAGTCACCAATACGGAACTCTATGTCTCTACGCTGAACATCAGAGTAGGACTTTTGACGACTCTGGGCTGTCAACAAGCATTCCTTGATAAGATTTAACTTTTTCCTCTGATTGGTGGATCATGTCTGGTCCAATTAGTTCTGATTCACCTACCTCGAACCAACCAACTGCGGATCTGCACTTCCGCCCATATAAAGCCTCGTACAGTGCCATCTAAATTGTTGAATNGAGCCAGCTTCTGCTATCTGCGGATCTGCACTTCCGCCCATATAAAGCCTCGTACAGTGCCATCTAAATTGTTGAATGATAACTATTATTATAGGAAAACTAAATAAGGGGTAAATGTTCATCCCAACTGCCCCCGAAATCTAGCACGCACACCCATAGCATATCTTTTAGCGTCTGAATTGTACGTTCTGCTTGCCCGTCTGTCTAAGGATGGAATGTGGTACTCAAATTGACTTGTATGCCCAAACCTTTCTGAAATGATTGCCAGAATCTAGCTGTAAATTGTGCTCCTCTAACAGAACTGATAGATACTGGGACACCATATAGTCTGACTATTTCTCTAATATATAACTCGGCATAATACTTGGCTGAAAAGGTGGTCCTGATTGGCAGAAAATGAGCTGACTTCGTAAATCTATCGACAATCACCCAGGTGGAATCAAATTTGCGCTTGGTGCGAGGAAGTCCTATCACAAAATCCATATTGACTGCCTCCTATTTCCACTTCCTGAGTTAGGCCGTGGGGTTTCTGATGTTCAGCTTTTAATTGTTGGCAATTAGGACACTACGCTACAAATTCAGCTACACCTTTCTTCATTCTAGGCAAACAATATATCTATTTTATGTCGTGGTACATCTTCGTTGAACCTGGATAAAGAGAAAAACGAGAGTAATGTACCTCTGCCATAATCTGTTGGCGGACTCCTGCTGTCCCGAACGCAGAGGCGACCTCTGTACCTCAAAACTCCATCTCTAGCTATCTCAAAAACTGATATTTCACCCTACTGAACTCTATCTCTGAGCTTTGCTAAACAAGAATCTTCATATTGCCGCTCTTTCACCTCTACTACTAGGGACGACACTATTGTATTCTGAACTATGACTCCATTATCCTCTGTATCAACTACCCGAACTACTAAGCTGGCTAGCCGGTGCGATTCTAGGGCCATTTCTCACTGTTCCAGCCTCAGATATGCCAAATTGCCCATAGATCAGCGGCTAAGAGCATCCACCACAATATTATCTTTCCCTAGGTGATACAAGATATTCACATCATAATCTTTCAACAATTCTAACCACCGACGTTGTCGCAAATTCGGCTCTTTCTGTGTGAAAATGTACAGAAGACTTTTATGGTTAGTAAAAATATCCATGTGCACGCCATATAATTAGTGTCTCCATATCTTTAAGGCGTGAAACACTGCAGCTAACTCCAGATCGTGGGTGGGATAGTTCTTTTCATGTTTTTTGAATTGCCATGAAGCATACACTATTACCTTTCCATGTTGCATTAAAACACACCCTAACCCGACACCTGAAGCATCACAATACACCACATAACCCTCTCACCCTTCCGGCAAGGCTAACACTGGTTCTGATGTCAATCTATTTTTCAATTCCTGGAAACTTTGCTGGCAGGCTTCGGTCCACTAAAACTTGGCTGCCTCTTGAGGCAAATAGTCAAAGGTGCTGACAAGGTAGAAAATCCTTCCAAGAACCTTCTGTAATACCCGGCTAACCCCAGGAAACTACGAACCTCTGTTGGGGTCGTAGGTCTAGGCCATGTTTTCACTGCCTCGATTTTTTGCGAATCGACTTGAATACAAACCCCTAATATAATGTGGCCTAAGAAAGCTACAGAGTTTAACCAGAACTCACATTTAGAAAACTTGGCATATAACTGGAGGTCTCTTAGGATATAAAGTACTGCCTGCAAATGATATTTATGTTCTGCTTCTGAGTGGGAGTAGACTAGAATATCATCAATGAACACTATTACAAACAAATTCGAATACGGCTTGAAGATACGATTCATTAGGTCCATGAACACTGCCGGCGCGTTTATCAACCCGAAGGACATAAGTAAGAACTCAAAATGGCCATACCTAGTCCTAAAAGCTCTCTTTGGAATATCCTTTTCCCGAACTCGAACCTGGTGGTACCCGGATCTCAAATAAAATTTAGAGAAGTATTTAGCCCCTTTCAGCGGATCAAACAAATCATCTATTCTCGAAAGAGGATATTTATTCTTAACAGTAACTTTATTCAATTGCTGATAATCTATGCACATGTGTAGAGACCCGTCCTTCTTTCTCACAAAAAGGACTGGTGCGCCCCACGGTGACGTACTGGGTCTTATGAAACCATTATCTAACAAGTCTTTTAACTGCTCCTTTAATTATTTGAATTCAGCAGGGGCCATTCGATACGGGGGTATGGATATAGGCTGAGTATCTGGTAGCAAATCTATAGAGAAATCTATTGCTCGCTCTAGGGGAGCATCGGGAAGTTCATATGGAAAAATATCTGGGAACTCATTAACAACCGGGATAGACTGGAGAGTCGGGGATTCTACTTACACTTCCCGAACCCTGACAATATGGTAGATATAACCCTTTTCTATTAACTTTTTTGCCCGAAGATATGATATGAACTTACCTTTCGGCGTAGCTGTATTACCTCTCCACTCTCGCACTACCTCTCCCAGAAAGTGAAATCGGACAATTCTGGTCCAACACTCTACAGTAGCATAACATGGTGTCAACCAGTCCATACCCATAGTCACATAAAAATCAATCATTTCTAATTCTACCAGATCTGCTGAGGTTGGACGACCCAAAACCTCTACTGTACAACCCCGGTAAATTCTTATATCATGATGGAGTCACCAACAGGAGTAGATACCGAAAAGGGTTGCTGATGAAATTCCAGTGCTATATCAAACTTTCGTGCTACTAATGGAGTAACATACGAAAAAGTGGAGCCCGGATCTATCAAAGCATAAATTGAGTGAGAAACAAACATCTAATATACCTGTCACAAAATCTGGCAACATCTCTGACTTATGTCACCAAAGTAATGCATATGTGCGATCCTGACTGCTGCCTGAACCAGATGCCCCTAATCTACCTCGGCATCTACATGCTGGAGATTAGGGCATGCGCTCTGTAGAAGGTGCTGGGGCATACGAACCTGCTAAGGATCTATTCTCCTTGTCCTGACGGCCCTGGCATCTGGTCGGGCAGTCTCTCATCATGTGGCCTTCCTGCCTGCTGGTATAACAGGCAGTGGAACCGTATCTGCACCTCCCCAGATGCTATTTATGGCAGGTATTGCATCGGGGTATTCCTAACTCTGCCTTGTCTGCCCCCTCTACTGTTGCGAGTTGGGCGCTCATGAACTTTCATCGGGGCCTAACTGCCTTCGATGATCTAATCTACTGTCCTGCTGCTGCTGAAATAGGGGCCTGGGTGGCCTGCTTCAGAAACAGGGTCTGGGCCCAACCTGAAAATCTGCCTGGAAATCTGCAGGTCTAGCCCTCAGATGCTTCTCCTGACCTAACCTTTCCATAACATACTGGCGCTGCCTGAGCTCTTCTATATTCTGAGAAAAAGCCTGGATCCGTGAAATGTCCATATCCTCTCGTGGAGTGGCTGTAATGCAAGATTCTATATATTCTGGCGCAAGCCCCATAATAAACCGGTGCACCCTGGCTGGCATGGTGTCAACAAATGAGGGTGCGTACCTGGCTAAGGAGTCAAACCTCAACGCATATTCTCTGACAATCATTCGGCCCTGCTGTAGATGCAAAAACTGCTCTAGTCTGGCCTGCCGAACCTCTCAAGGCAAATAATGATATACGAAAGCCTCAGAAAAATAGCCCACGTAGAAGGGGTGCATCTCTGCCTCGGGATCTCTCCCAACTCTCGTACCACAAAACTGCTACATCTCGCAATCTGAATATTGCTAGCTCGACTGATTCTGTGGACGAGGCATGCATGACCCGAAATATCCTCTACAGTCTGTCTATAAAATTCTAGGGATCCTCTCTATGATCTGTCCCTGTAAACTGCGGGGGACTCAAAGCCAGAAACTCACGAACTCTCTAACTACCAGGCCCCTCAGCAGGCTCAATGACAACTGGTACTATCGGCTAAGGCTGAAGCTGGGCAGCCATCATCTGTACCAACATGTAAAAAGCACCCCTGAGCTCTTGATCTGATGACACAAGTATAACTGGGGGTGGTGCTGGTGTATCTGCCACCCTAGTGGGCTCTGAATGTGGTGGTGGGTGCTGGAGAGATCGAGGTGGTGTCCCCCTGTCGCCCTCAGATCAAGCTGACTCTGCCTGTTGTCCCCTACTAGTGCCCTCTCCTGCTGCCACATCCAACTCTCGACCATTCGCAGTCTACCGTGTGTCTAACATTTCTTTGTAAATAAATAGGATAACATAAGCTCAGGAAGTTACCCTATACATCACAGCTCTATAGCACGACTGGAGGAGAAAGAAGAGTAACCACACTATTAAGTCTCGCAGCCTCCTACCTATAGAATGTGGTGCACAACACACCCATAGACAAGACTCTACTTGGCACGACTTGCAGACTCCCTAGGATACGACCTTCTCTGATACCAAGTTTGTCATGCCCCAACCTGGGAGGTATGACTGGAACTTCGTGCCCTACTGGTCTGAACTAACCTGACTGAAATGGGGAATGTTTGACACTTAATTCAAGAAACAAGCGGGCTATATCTCGGCTGTTAGTACAGCCTCTGGACAATAAGGCCACCTATAAAAGAAGACAGCTGACCACAACAATGCAATAACAGGGTCCTATGCGGGCCGACAAGGCCAACATGCTATCTAGTTATAACTGAAAAGTAAATCAGGCATTAAACTACGCTATGACCGAAAAGGCCTTCAACTAACCAGCTAAATACGGCACCACACGGACAACATAGGAAATAAAGCATACATGAGCCCCACACGGCCAACAAAAACTAACCACAGGGAATATACAACAATCTGCAAGCCTCTAGGAGTGATATAGTGGTCAAGACAGGGCCCCGACCTACCGAAAAACTGTACATCAGGAGTACAAACCTCTACTAACCTTCAACTCCGGAGGGAAGGAGCTAAATAAACTACTGACTCCAACTGAAGGCTAAGAACATCCCCTACTGCATCTATCCGCACCTGCAGGCAAGTAATGCAGCACCCCGGGTGGGCGTCAGTACAACATGTACCGAATTTGTAAGGCCGAAAGATAATAATTGACTGAAAGTTGGTAAGACTGTAGTAATTAAAATGAAAGAGAGTAAGGATTCAACCTGAATACCTTCCCTGTCTGAATTATCTAAACAACAAGTCTATATAAGAAAATAAGAACCTAACCGGGCCCCCATAATTCTGGAAGGTACAAACAACACAAAAGAACCTACCTGGGCCCCCATAAGCCCCGACAACTGCAAACAAGGTCCGCTCCTACTACCTAAGTACTTAGGATGGTGCGTATACAATAACTCGGGATGGCCCTCGTGCCTCAATCTAGGGAAACTCAATACGGCACTCGCGGCCTAAGTAAATGAAACTCTGCATGTCCCTCGCGGACTCAATAACTGGTACTCAAAATGGCCCTCACAGCCTTAGCAAATGAACTCTGTATGGCCCTCGCAGCCTCAATAAATTAAACTCAAAATGGCACTCGCCGCCTCAATAAATGAAACTCAAAATGGCCCTTGGGGCCTCAGTAAATAGAACACTGTACGGGATAACATCTAACTACTCAACATCGAAGTAAGACTATTCTGGCTAGATTAACTCAGACAAGAATTACTATGTTGCCACCACAGGCTCAATTCAGTTTATAACAGCTGACACCAATAGGTTCACTCTGAAGTACTATAGGCAAACGGGTCATAGTAACTTTACGACAAACGTAACTTGCCAAAGGGATAGCCTTACATACCTTAAGTGTCACCTTTGTGTCTGACCGACGAGTTTCAATCTGTATTCAACAGCCCTTCCCAACTGTAATCGTATTAATGGGAGAATGAGACTAGTTTCAGTACTATATTCGGCGAAAATGATAACTTTTAATAACAATATCAACTATAATTCAACATGACAAAATACGGCCAAAAGCATATAATTTTCCGAGAACTCAGAAGTGAGAAATACTTACTTGAAGCTTGTGATAGTATATAAATTACTTTGGAACAATTCTGACAATTTTGGCTTGGCAGGGTATCGACTCGCCGGGCGAATTTCGCGAAAATAACTCTGTAGTAATGCTCCATGAGGGCCTAAACTTTGACACCCAAAGTTAATTTTAATTCGGACGGCGTTTCATAGTGTAAACGGACTAAAATTGGTTGAAACCTTCGTATCTCTCTTTCTCTAGCCGAAACTTGTGAGGAAAATGAACTACAATTTAAATAGGAGGGCTATATATATGTTTTATGGTGGTGGAAGGGGGCGTCCCGCGCTTCCCATCACGCCAAGACACCCTCCGCGTCATGCCCCTCAACGCGCCAAGGGGCTGCGCGCTGCGCTGCCCAAGGCGCTAGTTTGCTGGCGTGTCACACTGGCCCTTGCTGTCTGGCCTCGCTCGACCTGACTTCGAGGCTTCTCTATACGTGTCATACTCTCTTTATTTATCACATATTCACACATACGCTTATTGATCGTTAACTTTTATGGGGTGTAACAATAATCCCATGTGTGTGCATTGCTTTATGATAAAGAAAGGGATTCTCTCTTGTAGTGTGTGGCATCACTCCCTTTGAGGACATGCTTGCATTGATGTAAAGATGTGATTGAGGCATAAGCAATGTGAGATCCAAGGCAAACTTTGAATATGAAGTTATTATTATTTTATATGCTATATGTGCTTTATAGGATAAACCTTGCCCTTGTTTGAAAAATGAAAGCAGATGTGAATCATGCCTATGTGTTGTGGCTGTCTCTTGAAACTTTTTCACATTTTTAGGGGGAGTCACTTCTCTATTAACTTGATTTGGTGAGCTTTTTTGGGTTGTGTTAGGTTCATTGGTCCTTGATGCATAAATTCATACTTGACATGATGTCCATTATCTCAATTGAAAAGAATTGCATTACTTGAGGATAAGCAATGATTCAAGTTTGGGGGTTTGATGAGTTGGTAAATTACCAACTCATTAGGCTCTCAAACATGAGTTTTTTCTTAGTTTTCAAGTAAATTAGGTGGATTTTATACCGTTTCTCTTTGGTCCTTCTAGGTACTTAACTTAAATGGAGAAAAGCATGAAATTGAGCAAAAAGCATGGAAATAGAGTTGATGACCGGTGCTCCATCAGAGGACACCGGCAAAACACCGGATTGATCATAGTTTCCTACTGTCTGAAAGAAGTTTGGAGACCGGAAGACCACAGATAAGCACCGGCGAACCACCGGTGCCAACGTCGAAGTGTTGAAGAATTTATTTCAAGGAGCTGGGACCAACTGACGATCCGCGGATCAGCACCAGCGAATCGCCGATGCTAGTTCTAAAGAGCCAAAAGAAACCTCACTATCCTTCAACTCTAGATGACATGCATCTCGTGAACCTTCACCGACGAACAACCGGTGAATTGCAAGTGAGGCCCATCAGCCACGGGCAGAAAAGGCAAACACGAAAAAAGAGGAACAAATCTGTACCCTATTTTTACCTCTCATAAAAGACTTAAATATTCTTTTCTAGAAGTATTGATTATTCTATTTCTTTTTACTTGTATAAAAAGTAGAGAGAAGTAGAAAGACAAAGTCATCTTCTTCATTGTGAAGGTAGAAACTTCCATTGAAGTTCAGACCTTGCTTGAATTTCTTTTACTCAAGTTTGTGAATGGATATTGAATAGTTGATTAATACAATGTCTTGTTTTACTTACATGAGTAGCTAAATTCTTTGCTTAGGGTGTGTGAATGATTGGGGTTGATTTGGGTAGGGTGTTGTGTATTTGATCTTAGATTTACTCAATTATTGTGATTTTAGTGTTTTCTCTGAATTTTAAGTTAAAAACTCATAGTTACAAATGTGGGTTGTATTTCCTTGCTTTGATTTTGCTTGAAAAAGGAAATTAAGATATAGGTGAGGAAACATAATGGGAATTTGGATGGTAATTATGTGGGGTTGGGCTAGACATAGCCAAAACCCATTATTACATATCCATTAAGGATTGAAGCTAGAAATAGTGAATCCATACCCGAGCTAATATGGTAGTTGTGAAGATGAACCTTGGGATTTTAGAGAACCTAAGGAATAAGACATCTAATTGGTTGAGAAACTTAAGATGTTCTCTAATCCATATAATACTATTGAGTAAGGATAGGAGCAATTCATAATTCCTACCCATTGAAGCCCTTATCAATATCACACCCTAGTAGTCTCTCCATTTGTCTTTTCTATACTTTGCCCCTGTTTTTACTAATCCTACATTTTATTTCATAAATCGTGACTTCCCCAATTTTCTTTTATTTCTTTTGCAAATTTGATATTAATTAGTTCAGTGTAATAGAGGACTATTATGTAATCAGCTGTCATTCCTTGTGGGATTCAACCCCGACACCTGTCGAGTTATTTTTTTTGAACAATGATCATTTACGCTCTTTTGTAAAGAAGGGTATAGTTTGGATGTTATCAAAAAGCTTATGTTTAAAAGCCCGATTAGTTGGTAAATTACCAACTCATCAAACCCCCAAACATTAACCATTGTTTGTCCTCATGCTATGCAATTCTTTACAACTGAACTATAGGAGTAAGCATGCCATTCTACATGAGATTACACACAAGGGACCACTACGACCCCAACAACACAAATATCACTCACCAACACAAAGGAAAAGATGAGACTCAATCAATTGGCATGATTCACATTTGATTCCTTCATTCAAAGCAAAGGGCATTGTTGATCCCAACAAGCTTATATAGCATCTTAAGTTATCAAAAATTTATATTCAAAGTTTTCCTTCAAGCTCACTACATTCTTGTCTCAATCATATCTTTTGGCATGTGCAAGCATGTTCCCGAGGAGGTGATACTACTCACAACAAGAGAGAATCTCATTCAATTATAAAGCAATTCACACTCATGGGATTATAGAATGAAACAGATACACTCACTCTCACAAAGAAATTCACATGCATATAACTTGACCCGTAGAGTTTCCATTAGTGTAACTCACCATTAATGTAGAGTCTCTACACTTAAAATCAATTAGGACTTAGAGGTCATTATGAAGGTTAGGGGTAAAGGTAGGATGACTTTTAAGTTCTAGTGACTAGAACTTCCCTAATGCCCTTTTTGTGAATCTTATTTGTCACACCCCGAACCTACACCCTGGACGTAACACGATACTTGAAGCCACAAGTGACCCCAAGTCAACCCCTAGTCTATCATTCACTAGTATTCTGAGTAATCATGAACAACGAAACTTTGAAATAATATCATAAAACATTTAAGAAAGACAAGTCTGAAAACATAAAGTTCATAATAATACTGATAGCTCTGAAAATCATGTCTTTCTGAAATCCATCTAACTGAGGAGTTGCTGGGACAAGCCCCTAGCTAACTCTAAGTCTAACTAAAACTAATAAATGACTGAAGGAAAGAAATAATGACCTCGGATGATGAGCACTCACACTTCAACTGCTGAGATGGAGAATATGAACTGCAACATCTAGCGGTGCTGAGTCTGAGAACCTGCAGTGGTATCATGAAAAGATACAGCATAAAGTATGCATCAGTACTTTGAATTTACTGAGTAGGTGGGAGAAACATAATTGAATTGTTACACCCCATAAGTTTCTAACATTTAGTCGGCCTTTTTTATGTTGGTTAAGAATTTTAGAGTGCCATATGTATGAGGAAAGGGCTCGGGGAAAGGCCGAACGAGTGCAAAGTCGGGATTTCACGGGAGGAGGCCGAACCAAGCTGCCCAAAGGGGAAAAGTGGCACGGAGCAGCTCCTCCGCGTTAGCCAACGTGGCACGGAGCAGAATCAGTGCGATGGGCAGAGTGCCACGTTGCCTTGTCTACTGCATCAAGTATATAAAGGCCTCACACTTAGATATTATTTTGTTACTCATAAACCACGACAAAAATAGAGGGAGGTCGAAGTGAAACATTGGAAAATCATCCAATTACGCCGCTAAAAGCCGTCCAAATCTAAATTAACTCCGGGTATTGAAGTATAAGGCTACAGAGAGCATCGCTGTAGAGTTATTTATGTAAAATACGCCCGAAAAATCGTCGTCCCGCCCAGCCTAAGTTGATGGAATTGTTTCAAACTAGTGTCAATATGATCACGTGCCTAAAGTAAGTATTTTTCCCTTCTATATTCCCGAGAAATTACGAGTTTTCAGTCATCTTTCGATAGGTTGAAATATAGTTACTAAATATATATAAAGTTATCTTTTTCTTCGAATTCAGTAACGAAGTTGGCCCTATACTTCCATTAATATAATTATAGTTGAGAAGGGAAGTTGAATACGAGCTGATACTCATCAGTTAGTCAGAAAACGGAGAACGAGGTATGTAAGGCTTAACTCTCGGCAAGTATCCTTGTCGTACAGTGTTACGACTTATGTTCTCAAATAGAAATAATGATCTCATATGTTGCTTGACGGTTGCTGCCATTGGGTGAATTGATATGTTGTAATTATGCATTGTTTTGATATACATATATAAATATTAGATATGTTGCGAGTAGTTGCTAATAGGGATTACGGTTACATAAATTAGGTTAGCTACTAGAAAACACATATAGATCGTACTACGGGACCTGTTAAAAGGGAGACGTATAAATGTGATTCGCATTATGAATGCTATAGAAACTCTTTTAGGTATCAGTTTATTGTGATGGTAGACTTATATATGTTTGTTTCCGAGGCCTAGACTTTAGAATCTCATAAGAGTTAGTGGCCTGGGTAGTTGGTTAACGGTATGGCGCGATTGGCGGTTTAACGACCGGTTAGGCGCCTTTATTAGCGAGGAAAGCATCCCTAGGAGTCATTGAAGTTGTCGCACGATCTAGAACCAAAAATAAAGACAGAATGTTATATTCTAGAGTTAGCGACACCGGGGTTCTCCAGTGTATTGAATGATCATGTGCCATCCCTTTAGCCTTATTAGTGATTGTCGGTCTTGATCGACTTAACAGTTATAACATAGGATGGCCAGCAAGACAACCCGATCGTCAGAGTTAGATAAACCTGTGGGCACCCCAAGGAGGGGTCCACATGTTGTCGGGCAGACTGACCTTTGCTCCAGGTTCTTCTAAGGTATTCAGTGCAGAGTGCCAGGAGAGGAACTTGATCTATATAGAATTGCCTATAAGATCAAGAATTGCCCGGAAACATTAATATAGATACGAATGGATTCAAACAAGGCTTAAGAAATTGAGTAGTACTCTGCTAGTACCGGTGTTAACCACAAGTTAAGGAGATAGGTAAGCTCCATATGAAGGACAGGGAGTGCGATAGCGTAGAAGCAAGTTCGACCGAGCCCAACCCTATAGTTGTTTAATTAGAAGAATAAAGTAGTTAGCTATCCCCAACCCCACGATTATTCATGAGTTATAGATGTGCGAGTAGGACATTCGAGTATTTTAGGCCACTTGAGACCTCCTCTATTCATCTAGAGACTATTAGAGATCATGATCTTATCAGGATCCTCGATCAAATACGGCGCATGGTGTGCTGCGAGACTGACCATACGATTGCTCGCGAGCGAGTAGCATTAGGAGTGAGCCTAGAAGGCCGGGTACTCTCTCTTTATATAGATTGATTGATGTATGTTATAGCACCTGGGTTGGGGTTGCCCTCGGTTAGAAGCCTTCCATGTTCGCCCCGGGGTTAATAGTTGTGTCGCTCGCCCGCCGGCGAGGACACGTCGCTCTACGGGCGCATGACGTCCGCAAGGGAAGAAGATGGGGATCCAAATCCTCATATGCCGTGGTTGCCTTATACACACCGTAGAGCGTTTCACGCAGGTGTAGATATTAGAGTCCTCAGGTACTCATACACGGCTATTGTTCGGGGGCCAACGGGCCTAATTGGCAGACCCATGGGATCGGTAGGTTGGATACCGTACTAGTAGAGTTGTAGAAACCTGGTAGGGGTATATAGGTGAGATGTGCTCACCGGGACTTATGGGAGCACGAGCGAGTTGACCCGTGTTAATTGTACCTCCCGGCTTATGGGGGCGGGTGGGGTTCTTGCTTGCAATTCTTGTGTTCTAGATGTATATAAATCTTTAGCTTATGTACATGTAGTTTCGAGTTAGATGTAGATTACGAATCGGCGAGCGTACACATCTTCGGCTCTTAACTTGTTTTACTTCTAGTCTTATCAGCTTATCTATTGCCTTATATTCACTACATATTGTATTGACGCCCTTCCCAGGGAGTCTTGCATTACTTGCTTGCGAATGCAGTTAGACGAGGAGCGGGTCCCTCGTAGTTTCGATCGGCCAAATGCAGGCAAAGTCGGCTCCCTTTCTTAGGGGCTTGTGTGATAGAGGTTTTATTCCTTTTAGTTTGTATAGTATGGGTAGGTCGAACCGTGTCCCAACCATCTTATTTCTCCTAGAGGCTTGCGAGATTGTGTTGCTTCCACTGTGGTTAGATAATATCGGCCATGTGGGACATATGTGCTTTAGATGGTGTGTGTTGGTTTGTGTGGGGCCTGTTTGGCAATTGATTGGCGTACAGCCAAACCATAGAACTCCCATGATTGTTTGTCTCTGATTGAAATTTGTTTACTTTCCACGGGGCTATAGGCCTTGTCGGTGGAGGTTGTATTTACGGCCTTCTCTGGCAGATTATTTTCTTGATTCGAGTTAGAGTCGGCCACCGCACCCAGGTGCTTAGGCGCTCGATCATTTCCGGTAGTTGGGTTCTACTAGGGCACTAGGTGTCGTCATGCCTCTCTCAAGGTGGGGTGTGATAAACTTGGTATTAGAGCGATTCGTATCCCGAAGAGTCTGCAAGCGTGCTAAGTAGAGTCTTGTCTATGGATGTGTTTGTGCACCACATACTATAGGCGAGGAAGGAGTAGCAAGGCATGATAGGATGGTTACTCTTTCTTCTTCTTAGATCGTGCTAAAGAGCAAAGTTTTATAGGTTAAGTCACTAGTTTTCCTTGTTATGTCTATCTGGGGTAATGTTTAATATAAGACTGAGACACCGGCTAGTTGCAAGATAATAACTACAACGGCAGAAGAGGGGTATCATTAAAAGACGCAGAAGTTGGGAGATAGTCGGCCTAAGGACGGGGGCGGACATCGCCCAGTCTCCCCAATACTCTCACGAGGTACCGGGAACCTCATGGCCCGTGATACATCTGCAGTCTAGTCCACTGGTTCCTTTTATAACCTCAAGGTAGGAAGTCGAGTATAGCGTATATGAGTCGACTAATGCGGTAGATATACAAAGATCTTGTCAAGAAGACATTTAATATTTAGATTACACGATGGATGTGAGAAAGAGAGGGAAATGCAGGATTCCCACCTCCATCCTTTCGAATGTTGTACGAGTCCATATTCCAATTTCATTGCAGTAAGAAAAGGCTATTCCTACCTCTAGTTTTGATTCCGGTAAGGGCGTAAAGTGAGGCGATGTTTCCCAAAGTAAATGGCGAAGGTTGGATTTGTTGACTCCGGAAAGTGTTAGGACGAGTAGAGAGCCTCAATGTTTATGTAAGTTGTCCGGACCTTCACGGTAATAAGTCCAAGCGAGTAAGACTACCATCTTACTCAAATTGTGTGTTAGAAATCCATCAGTGATAAACTCCCGGTAATAGTCATGTTCAAGTCGGAAAAGGCGAGAAATCCCATCGTAGCATGCTAATGACGGTAGGATATGCGTGCAAGATAATAGTTATGATCTTAGTTTGTGATATTGAAAGACGAGGAGGTCATATGAATAAAATGGGTCAGCCCAAACAACCGGAGGAAGTATAAGGAGTGGGCGGCGGTAGCTTATTGGCAGTGTAAGGCGGTACCATGAACCCCAGGCTCGGTCTAAGGAAGGTAGGGGAAAGCACGAATACCAAACTTTAGGGAAATTAGAATCACCTCCGGTTGATAGAGACATCGCATATGGAGGACCTCGGGTTAACGGTTAAGAGACAGTAAGGTTGTAGCCTAGAATGTTGGCGAGGTACGCCAGCCTAAGGGGGCGGTAAGAAAGTCTTGGAGCATGGAGACTCTAATCTGGTGCGGCCTAGAAACCAAGGCCTAGGGGACAGTTAGAGGCCTTCAATATAACAACAAGCAAGGTCACAAGGTCCGGATGTTGACCTCACGTTTCAAGGGTGGCGAAACATCAAATAGAAGACCATAGCTAAGGTGCATGTGCCCGTTACTCCCAAAATTTAATGAAAATGCAATGAATTGGTACAGAGGATAGGAGATATCCTTAAATCATAGAAAAAGGCCCCGGTGACGGGCCGAAGGTGAAATGGCCGGGCCGAGTTATCAATATAAGGGTAATTCGGTATCTTGCAAAAGGTGGAGAGTAATTAATATGAATACGATCCTGAGGTTACTTCTCATGTTGCTTGACCTTATTTGAGTCGGTATATTAAGATCAATGAAAAGGTAATCCGTGCCTCGCTAGATGAAATTATGTCGCCATTAAGACTTATACCGGGTTAAATACCCAGTAGATGGAGTGCGTGGAGCCTCAAATGTTTGATAAACTCAGAGCGAGAGGGCGCAGTCTACAAAATAAATTTTAGGAAAGGATGTTAGAACAGATGGTGACATATGTTAAGGTGAGCCGTTCCTCATATCCCAGCGGTGGCTAAGTAGAATATACAGCTCTCAGACTCTCGAGGCCTACTAAATGGAAGTGGGAAGCCTTTGGGATAATAACGAGCGAGGAATAGAGCAAACACAGACATGTTAAAATGGGCGGAAAGGAAAGGTAAACGGTCAAAGACGTCCAAATCCCAGCGAGGAGCTAGCTTATGAAGAAGCTCCATTAGCCATGCACGAATCGGCGAATCATGGACTAAGAACTAAAGATGTTGCTTGCGTTAAGTATGGCGGAATAAGGCGAGAGGAGATGACACAGGAGGAAGAAGACGATATGAAAACAAGATATACTCGGTTATTTCGAGACTTAGTCGATTGTGCGGCTAGAGGTATGTTGTTGTTGTTGTTTGAAAGTTGTATTATATACATGTAGATATGTGAGATAATTGATTTCAGTCTATCGTGGAATGAATGCCATAGTATTGTGTGGATACTATATTGGACTTTTTTTGAGTTTTAGGGTTTTTGGATAGTCCATGTTACGGGGTATTTGCCAAAGAAAATTTTTTAGAAAAAGTAATTGCAAGGTTAAGGTTCTTGCAAGCGAAGATAACATTCGGACGAATGTTGTAGAATGTTACACCTGTAAGTTTCCAACATTTAGTCGGCCTATTTGTATGTTGGTTAGAGTTTTGAGTGCAATATGTATGAGAAAGGGCAGGGGAAAGGCCAAATGAGTTCAAAGTTGGGATTTCATGAGAGGAAGTCGAACCAAAGGGGCGCCGAGAAGGGCAAGTGGCACGGGCTTGACTCCTCCCCGTTAGCCAACATGGCACGAGAACAAAATCGGCGCGATGGGCGGGGTGCCGGGTTTCCTGCTCTCTTTGCCTCCAAGTATATAAAAAGGCCTCACACTTAGATATTATTTCATTACTCATAAACCATGGCCGGAACGAGAGAGGAGACCCGAGGAAGGAAACATTGGAAAATCATCCCGTCTGTTGCTAAACGTCGTACAAATCTAAATTAACTCAGGGTATTGAAGTATAAGGCTGAAGAGAGCATCGCTGTAGAGTTATTTATGTAAATACGCCCAAAAAATCGTCGTCCCTTGACCTAAGTTATTGATGAATTATTTAAACTAGTGTCAATACGATCACGTGCCTAAGTAAGTATTTCTCCATTCTAGATTCTAAGAAATTACATTTTCAATCATCTTTCGATAGGTTGAAATATAGTTATTATATATATATATATATAAAATTTTGTTTTTTTAATATTTTAATTTTAAATACTTAGCTAGAAATATACTCCATATGAAACAAAATAATTATGAATTATCTTCAAAGATTGAATTTAATACTTACAATTGAAGATTAGAGAATTTGAGGTATGTAAGGATTAACTTTCAGCAAGTATCCTTGTCGTACAATGTTACGACTTATGTTCTTTAATAGAATACTTACGATCTCAGATGTTGCAGACGGTTTCCACCATTAGATTGGAATTCGATATGTTATAATTAGCTATTTTGATATACAAATATAAATATCAGATATGTTGCAGTAGGCGCTAATAGAGTTACGGTGACATAAATTCTAGTTATTTGCTAGAAAACATATAATATCGTACTGCAGGACCATTCACTAAAGGAGCAAGTTAAATGTGATTAGCATTATGAGCTATAGAAACTCTTTTAGTTCTCGGTTTATTGTGATGGTAGACTTATATGTTTGTTGCAGGCCTAGACTTGAGCTCATAAGAGTTAGTGGCTGAATCGGTTAGTTAAGCCATTATGGGCGATTGGCGGTCTACTGACAGTTAGCGCACAATATTGGCACGAATGCATCCCTATAGGTCATTGACATTATCGCACGTTCGAACCAAAAATAGAAGACGAATAGGTATATTCTAGAGTTAGCGACACCGGGGTTCTCCAGTGTATTGAGGATCGTCTTCCATCCCTTTAGCCTTATTATTGATTGTCATTCTTGAGCTTAACAGTTATCATGTAGGATGCCTAGCAAGCCAGCCCGGTCGTCCAAAGTGAGATAAACCCCGTGGGTACTCCAGGAGGGTCCACATGGGATTGTCGGTGTGAACTGACACCCTGCTCCAGGTTCTTGTAAGGTATTCGGGTACAGAGTGCCATGAGAGTGTCTATATAAAATTGCCCTATAGATTGAGAATTTCCCAGGAAAAGTAATATAGATTCGAATGGATTCAAACGAGGCTTAAGGAGTCGGTAGTACTGCGCTGAGTAGGTGTTAACCACAAGTTAAGGAGATCGGTAAGCTCCATATGAAGGAGAGGGTGCCGATCGCGTAGAAGCAAGTTCGACCAAGCCCAACCCTATAGTTGTTTAATTAGAATAATAAAGTAGTTAGCTATTCGCAACCCCACCAGTTATTCATGAGTTATAGATGTGCGAGTAGGACATTTGGAAGTATTGTTAGGCCACTTCGGACCTCACTGTTCGCCCGAGACTATTAGAGATCATGATCATTATCGGGATCCTCGATCAAATACGAGCGCATAGAGCGTGCTGGGCGGCCATACGGATTATCCCATCAGTGAGTAGCATTAGCATTAGGCCCCGAAGAGTAGGATACTCTCTTTATATAGATAGATTGATGTGTTAGTATAGCACGGGTTGAGGTTGCCCTACGACCCAGAAGCCTTCCATGACCGCCCGGGGTTAATAGTTGTGTCGCTCGCCCGCCGAGCGAGATACGTCGCTGCACGGATCGGCATGCGAGTCGCGGGATGAATGGGGATCCGGATCCTCATATAAAATGATTTGGCCTTATACACACCCTCGCCGAGCTTTTACGGGGTGTAGATATGTCGAGTCCTCGGACTCAAACACGGCCCCTTCTGATTCGGGGGCCAAGAAGGCTCGGTTGTGAGCCAGGGTATCGGTAGGTTGGCTCTTGTACCGGTAGAGTTGGAACACTGAGTAGGGCTATATAGATTGAGATGTGCTCGCCCGGAGGGACTTATGGGGGCACGAGCGAGGTTATTCCATGCGGTTGTACCATCCGTCTTATGGGGGCCAAGTGGAGTTCTTATATGAATTCTTGTCTGCTAGTTGTAGTATATAAATGTGTAAGTATGCGATATTGAAAACATGTACATGTAATGTCGGTTAGATGCGATTACGAATAACGGGCGTACAAGTTAATATTTCGGCACTTCTTTTTACTTACTTCTAGTCCTATTCAGCAACTGTGCCTTGTATTCGGTACCTATTGTCTTGCGCCACTTCCAGGCTGTTGCATTACTCTGCGGTACGAGATAGATGAGGAGGCGGGTCCCTCTTAGTTTCAATCAATAGTACAAAACCGTTAGCTCCCTTCTTTCGGGGCTTTTGTGATAGAGAGTTTATTCCTTTTGTTTTGTGCGAGAATGGGTAGGTCGGGGCCTGTCCCAACCATCTTATTACCCCTAGACTTCTTTGATTGTGTTACTTCCCTGTGGTTAGATAATATCGGTAGTGTAGGGCCCATGTGTCTTTTTAGATGGTGTGTGTTGGTCGTGTGGGGACCTATTTAGGCACGTTGATTGGCTGCCTTATCGTCATTATGAGCTTCCCTATGATTGTTTGTCTCACGGTTGGCTGTTTACTTTCACGGGGGCTATAAGCATCGGTCGGGGTTGTATTTACAGCGCTATATATAGCCGTTGTTTTTCTTGATTCCCTGATTAGAGTCGGCCACAGCCAGAGGTGCTTAGGCTCGAGGCTTAGCTCGGCAGTTCGAGGTTCTAGTAGGGCACCGGGTGCCGAGTGATGCCTCCCAAGGTGGGGTGTGACATGAATATAAAGTATACGGCCAAATGACACGCAATGACCAACGGGTAAGCTAAAGCTGAACTACGTGTGATGCGAAATGGTAAAGATGACCCTATGCGATGGTCAGGACATGCCCTAAGTCTAAAACACTTCTTACGAGATAATGTGTGAGGCCAGGTTAATTTGATAGAGTTGAAAGCCCAGGCGGGATTCTTATTACGAGGCTGGACTAGACTAACTAGTGGGAGAGTCACATCTCATCGGCGTATAACAACGTGAGCTAGGCGTGGAGTCGTGTATGCCCCACCGATAGGACCCAATATACCTTGCTTGGGTATAATGCATGAGCGGCTGGTCACAAATGTTTGGGGCCAATCGGGCCAATAATAATTAATTGTAACCTACGTTGTAGCGTAGTTCACGGAACATGGATGCATTATGTACTCGATGCTAAGTCCTGCCCCTTTGGAAAACCTACTTAACTACTAGGCGATAGCTCGAGGTGGTCCAAGACTAGTCGGAGACATAAAGCGAAATTACCACGAGAGTCTTATCGGTTGAGATTCTTCCAAACTAGGTTCAAGACTGGTCAGAGATGCTTAACTGGAAGCGTCATAACCGACTAAGAACAAACTGAAATCGGCCCGGGGTCTGAGGCAAGTGAGCCATATATACGAAATATCGCAAGCGCCTAGCGGACAATAATAAGTCCCATGATAACTAGGAATACTGCGACACTTCGAGAATTTCTATAGTCAAAGTGATTAGTTGACAATTTACGCATAGTTACGAAGGGATTCTACGTTCTAACTAAGCAGGACTATTAAGCGCTAATAGAATTCGACTCATTCGACAACACAGAAATTCCGTAATATAGCAACAACTCAAGAATTCCAAAAAACTAATTTATTAAGTCTAATATTATTTTTATTAATGGAATATCTTCTCCTTTAATATATAAAGAGTTTCAAGAAAACTCAACCCAAACATGCTTAATTCACTAGAGGAGATTTTCAAAATGATCTTCATACAAGACTAAGGACTTCAATTCCTCTTGCAAAATCTCGATAATTTATGTAGGCGGTAAATTTATATCAATAATAAACAAGAATATCATTCTATGAGAAATTGACGAATAATACAAGTAATTTCTTCATATTCGAAAAACTCAAGGCTTAAACTAATAGAAGTTATGGAAATTTGGGGGACACAAGGGAAGAATAATTTTCTTGTTGAATACCCACATACATGAAGAAACCTGGAGAATCTCTTAAGAATCGAAGAGGAAAGATACGCCCTAGCTCTTTCTCTAAAATACTCGAGGAGAGAACTGCGTTACGTTTCTAGAGGTTTGAGTGGGGAATGAGGAAGAGAACAGTTACCCCCACTAAAACGTGCGAAATTAATCTTTGAAAACGTAGTTTAAAGCTTGGAAGGGTGAAAGAATTACTAAATAGCCTTAGGACATGTTGGAAAAGCGCCGGGTGACCTGTGGGTCTTGGTAGTGACCACGTCTCGTGGTCACGCCCCTTCATTACAACGGCTAAAAAATTAAGCGAGAGCGTATGAGGGGACATAACCCGATGGAATTCTTGGGGACCATTGACTTGTTGCCCCTATTCGTCATAGTACCTTTGGACAACATAATATTTTCTCAACTCTGGTCTAACCACGAGTGACCTAATGAGTGACCACGACTCATGAAGCCCCTCGTTAGGTACCTTGCCTCCCTCTTTACATTATCCGGCCTCCTCCTCATAGCTCACCTAACGAGTCATGAGTTACTTAACGAATCGTGGTGAAACCGTCCTACAACATTCTATGATTTCAAGATTTTCGATTTAAGTCCGGATATTGATTTTGAGTTTCTAGGGCATTAATATATCTCCCTTAAGAGCATTCGTCCCGAATGTTAGAAACACACACGGAAAGCGAGAGAATAACAATCAGGTTCCGGATACTATTCAATTAACTCAGGCGCGAAGAACTACCTCCACGTTTCAACATACATAAGCTGTTACAATTCTCTCTTCCATACATACATTCAATAACATAAAGAGACTTGAACACCTGAGCTTGAGACATGAAAAAAAATTGAGTTCTAGCATCAAACTAATATCTCAAATTGTGCTAGAAGCTAGGTAGAGAACGAATCTGGTATTTGGCCGTCATATACGCTTCGGCCTCCACGTAGCTCCTTCAACCTATAGATTTGTCCATAAAACCTTGAATGAAACTATCTACTTGTTTCTTAGCTTACGAACCTAACGGTAAAGGATACATCTTGAGTACCTTCTCATATGAGAGGCTACTTTATTTCAAAGCTGTCTAATGGCTGAAGCGAAGTTGGATCTCAGATGCACTTCTTCGGAAGTGACACATGGAAAACTTGATGTACAACTACTAGTTCTGAAGGTAACTCTAGCTCCATAGGCCTCATTGCCGGTATTCCTCAAAATCTATAAGGTCCTACATACCTCAGATTGAACTTCCCTTTCTTTCCAAACCTCATCACCCCTTTCATGGGCAAAATCAATTTTCAAGTATACCCAGTCAACTGCAAACTACCACTCTCTTCTCCGCACATCGGCATAAGATTTCAGCGGCTCTTAGTGACCTAAGCCTTTCTTGGATGAAATTTGAACTTTCTACATTGCCTCGTGACCAGAATCTTGCCATATCAAGGTAGCTTCACCAACTTCAAACCACCCTATAGGATATCTACACCTTCTACCATACAATGCTTCAAATGGGGCCATCTGGATGCTAGAATGAGTAGCTATTATTAATACGCAAACTCAATAAGAGGTAAATGGTCATCCCAATTACCCTTAAAATCAATCATGCTCTTAGCGGTCTTTTAGGGTGTAAATGGTCGACTTAGCTTGCCCATGAGTGTGGATGGCGACGTGGAGTTTGACTGAGTGCCCTAATCCCTTCTAAGGACTTCCAAAAGTGTGATTTAAATTGTGTTCCCACATGCAGACGTTGCCAAGGCACCATCTCCCCTTGGGAGAAAGCTTTTATCTCTTTTAGAAATTTGCTTCCTTAAGTTTAGTAAAAATTTGGGATCCTCATCTTTGTCTAGATTTAACTTCAAAAACCAAGGACGAATCTGACCCACTTTGCATAACCACACTACCTTGATTGAATCACTATTTGCACCCTATAGGGCTAGTTTGTGAACTTCTTTTGCTAACTCCCTCTTTCCTTCCTGTGTGACCACACTTCCCATAGACCATCTGCTTAAGGCATCGGCCTACATTGGCGTTACGGGTGATACAACACACTCATGTCATAATCCTTTAGCGGTTCTAACCACCATCTCCCGGCCTTGATTTAGGTCCTTATGGTAGACGAGATGCGAAAGCTCTTGTGATACGTGAACACATCAACTTGAGCCCATTACAAGTAGTGTCTTCATATTTTTAACACGAATACTACATTTGCCAACTCCAAGTCGTGAGTTGCATATTCTTCTCATGAACTTTGCATTTTATGGAGGCATAGGCTATCACCCTTCCCCACTACATCGAGACGCAGCCGAGTCCAACTCTGGAAGCGTTACAATAAACAACTAACCCATCGATCCTTCGGTAAGGTTAACCTTTGGAGTGTTTAGTGAGTCGAGTCTTCAACTCCTGGAAACTCTTCTCACACACGTCCAACCCTTTGGAATTTCACCTTCTTCGAGTTAACTTTGTTAGAGGAGATGCTATGGAGAAACCTTCCACAAACCGTCAAATCTTGACCCACTAAGCCAAAAAACTTCTAATTTGTTAAGAGGTAGGTTTGGGCCAATAGCACTATTGTTATCTTGTGAGAATCTACTTGTATCCCTTCACTTGAGACCACATGACCTAAGAAAGTCTGGAGACCCAAGCAGAAATTCACACTTGTTGAACATGGTGAATAATTGGCGATCTCTGAGAGTTTTTAATGCTAACCTTAGGTGATTGGCATGATCTTCTTCATTTCTAGAGTACACTAGAATGTCGTCAATAAATACAATGAACATATCTAAGGTGCTGCTTGAAGACCCCTATTCATCAAATCCGTGAAGGCTGCTGGGGCGTTTACGAGGTCCAAAGAACATCACCAAAAACTTGTAGTGACCGTGCCGAGTTTTGAATGTTGTTTTCGGTATGTCATACTATCGACCCTTAACTAATGGTATCTGACACGAGATCGATCTTGGAGAAACAGCGGCTCAGAAAGTTGGTCCAAACGGGTTATCAATTCTAGGTAGAGGGTATCTATTTTTTATTGTGACTTTGTTCAGGCGATGGTAATATATGCACATTCAGAGGAGGGTCACGAGTGTTTCTTTCGCGTAGATGGAAGCTGGAGCACTCCAGGAGAGATCTTTGGGTCTAACAAGGAAACCCTTTTCAAGAAAGTCTTTTAGATGCTACTTAAGCTGGTGGAGCCATTCTATAAGGAGGGATAGAGATGGGTTGTGTATGGGGTAAGAGAGCTATTCCAGTCTATTTCCCTTCGGGGGAACTCGGTGAATCTTCAGAAATACGTAGAGACCGGCGACAAGCTGGGCCCGGGCGGATGGGCACGGGGTCTCGAGTTGGAATCCTTGACAGAACAAGATGATATAGACATCCTTTGAAAATGAGTTTGGGCCTTAGGTACAGGAAATAAACCTACCCTTAGGCGACCCATTGCCCATCCATTCTATCTTTGCGCTCATTAGGAAATTGGAACTTGACAACTCTAGTTGCACCCAGTCAGAGGCATAGCGGAGTGTAACCAATCCATCTTGAGAATAAAGTCGAAGTCAACCATGTTGCTCTGAGATTAGATTGGAATTACTTTGTTCGGGAGGCGAGACCGGGCAATTTCTGCCACACCCGGCTCTTCTTGACTAGCCAATTGGGGTGGAAGCGAAAATAGTTACACGAGGGGACTTTATGGACTTATATTGAAGCTGAACCTACATATAAGGAGTCACGAACAAAGTATCTCACGGATGTAAGAGGGAGAATACGTCGAGATGGAAGAGACATAACATACCGGTAACTACGTTAGGTGAGCTTTCATAGTCCGGAAGAAGATATAGCATAGAAGCGATTAAGCTCACGGCCAGCCATCTTTACGATGGTGGAATCTTGGTGGTGGTGCCGGAAGGCTGCTTTGGTGGTGGATGCGATCTTCCATGCTTCTTGTGAACATTTTTTTAATTCGATGCTCAAACCACAACCAAAACATCCCTCTTGGCATGAACACTCTCGAGGATGGTTGCTTTGCCGGCAGGACCCAAGTTGGATACTTATTCCCTATTACGTGAGCCTAAGGCGAGTGCGAGATGACAGCCCTCCCCGTCTGGCGGGATCAAGGTTGGGGCAGCTGAAGCTGGAAGTGTTGGGGCCTCTGCTGTTCTTTGTTGTGGGTGGCTACGGCTTCCCGGATCTCTACGGTGGCCAAAATCGAATGACCAATTTTTGCCCGGTTGTTTATACGTTCCATATCTTTTAGCTTCCACCTGCCCTTGTCTAGCAGGCATAAATAATTAGTCTAGAGGTCCCTTATCCTTGATCAGCATCGCGATCCTACACACTCAGCAGGAACAAATTAGACTCCATAACGAACTTAAGCATATGAGCCCTTGGCTAGGCTACCATCTAAATAATTTGATAGTCTAGTAAACTCCAAAGCATACTCCTCCACTATCAGGTTGCCCAGTAGGTTAATAAACTCTGCCATCATGGCCTCCCTCGGCAGGAAAACCTATCAAGGAAAGGTGTATGGAACTCCTCCCAACCTCTCGGTCTGCTCGGCGACCGCCCCTCCATCCACTACTCATACCAAACTTAGGCTATCCCTTTCGTGATGGCGGTCAGATTAACACTCTCGAGAGGAGCTTACACCAATAATACGGGTGATCTTCCTAACCTCATCTACAAACTCTTGGTGGTCCTCCCCACCGTCCTTGAAATGATGGATGGTTCATACGGGTGAAGTCGCACCCTTGTAGTGCTTGTGAGCCGTTCGTGTTCACAGAGCACAGCACATTGATTCACGATTGGTCATGGTGCGAGCCGATGGCGAATGGCCACTCTAAACTCTATGGTAAGCTGAATCATGTTGAGGATACGCCAGAGTACAGTGGAGCGAGTCTATTGGCATTACTAGCCCTTCTTTCGTTAGCGTATGGGAGGCATGGTTCTTTGAAACGAAATAGAGCACGAATAGAAGGGAATTTCTAGAATTGAACTTTGACGCACGATAAAGAATATGAACAAAGGGAATTTTCTAACCAACATCACGTAGCCTCCTCATCATAGTGTGGCGCTTCACACCCATGAAAGGACTCTCGATGCGGCTTTCAAACTTTTCGAGGATACTCCTAAACCTAGTGCTCCCGATACCCGGAGTTTGTCATGCCTAAACCTACACCACAGCACATAACATGGTACTTGAAGCCACAAATTACCCCAAGTCAGCACGGTATATCATTCACTAGTATTACAGGTAATCATGCCTGACGGAACTTTGAAATAATATCATAAAATATTTATGAAAGACAAGTGTAGAAACATAAAGTTCAAAACATTTGAATAATACTGATAGCTCTGAAAATCATGTCTATCGAAAGCCATCTAGCGAGGTTCTTGGGACGAGCCTCCGGATAACTCTAACTCCTAAGCGAAACTAATTAATGACTGAAGGAAAGAAATAATACCCTCGGATTATGAGGACTCATACTTCAACTACTTAGATGGAGAATCTAAATTGCGGCGTCTAGCGGTGCTGAGTCTTAGAACCTACAGCTATATCATGAAACGATACAACATAAAAAGTATGCTCAATACATTGAATATGCGAGTAAGTGGGAGAAACATAGCGGGCCAAAGTCTAAATTGGAAATGTGAGCAATGACAGCAGGTAAGCTGTAAGCTGAATTATTGATATAATGTTTGGAAATGGTCAAGATGACCTTGTCTAATGGTCAAGGACATGCCTTAAGTACGAACTCATGAGTTTGAGATACTATGCGGCGAGTTAAGCGTAGAGATGGCCCGAACTGGGATTCTTATTCAGCAATTAGACCCAGGGGCCCGGGCTAGTGGGAGAGTACGCAACCGACATATAAACCGTGAGCTAGACGTGAGTCAATGTATCGCCCCACCGGTAGGACCCAATATACCTTGAAAGGGTATAAAGGCATGAAGCTGGGTGGTCACAAAGTGGGGCCAATTAGGCCAATGATCTGTAACTGTATCCTACGCGCTTAGCGTAGTTAAGGAACATGGGTGTCTTTGAGACCACACACAGTTTCGCTCGGTGCCTAGATCCTACTCCCGAGTGGAAAACCTGGGCGAACTACTAGAGGCGTGGCTCGAAAGCGGGGTGCCAAGACTAGTCGGGGACATAAAGCGAAAGTACCCGAGTCTTATCGGACCCGGATTCTAAGGCCCAGGTTCTAGGCTGGTGACTTCTCATCTCTCATCATAAATCTAATAAAAAGCATAAATAGAACCGGCGTCACAGGGTAAGTCAGAGCTATAAATCTGAAATGTCATGACTACCTAGTGGATACAATGTGATTACGATTCTAATTCGATATCTGGAGAGTACTCTTGACACCTTGAGAATTTCTATAGTGAACTGATTGTTTGAAAAGTACATAGTTCGAAGGGATTCTACGTTCTAACTAAACGGGATGATTAGCGGCTAATAGAGGAATTCGACTCATTCCAACAACGCGGGGAATTTTCATGGCTAGAAACCTTCGAAATTCAAGAAAACTAATTTATTAAGTCTAATATTATTCTTATTAATGGAATATCTGCTCTTTTCATATATAAAAGAGAGTTTCAAGGAAAATTCAGCCCAAAAATCTTAGAATTCACTGGGGTGATTTTCAAGCAAAATCATCTTCTTGAATTTTAGGTCTTGATTCCTCTTGCAAGAATCTCGATAATTTAAGTAAGAGCGTGGAATTTAAATCAATAATAAACGAGAATATCATTCTATGAGAGATTGACGAATAATAACATGTAATTTTTCCAAATTTGAAAAACTTCAGGCTAAAACTAATAGAGAAGTTATGGAAGAATTTTTGGGGACACAAGGGAAGAATAATTTTCTATTAACACCGGAAATTACGGTTATTATTTGATGTTTTTATGTTAGGTTAAGGAAAGTACAGGTTGTATGTTGGTCGTAGATGACAAAGGGAAATGTGTACGATCAAAAAATCAAAGAGTATGTGAAGTTCATAAGTAAGGGTCAACTTTAAATGATCATATCTCTCAATATATAATGAATTAGAAGCCCCACGACCTATCAACTTAAAGGTCCTTGGGTCTAGTTTTCATAACATCAAACCTATTGTCAGTCGAGTTCGGAGTAAGTTATGGGTATTTACCAAAGCATCACGAGCGGTGGCGGGCATGAGGCCTAGCGCCTCCACCGCCTGTTTACTTAAAAATACGATTTTTCACTTGTAGAAAACATTTTCAGCTAAATCTAAATTGACCAGATTGCTAAGGATTCTATTTCTCTCTCAATTTTATAAGCTAGGACAAAGAAAATCAAGGAGGAACATCAAGCAAAGTTCAAGAAAATGCAAGATAAGTTGAGATTACCTTGCCAAGTATGTTAGGGCTGTTTTGGAGCTCGTTTTGGAAGGTTTTGAAGTTTTCTGCGTTTCAAGTCTATTTGGACTGCCTATATATCAATCTTTTATTAGGTGTTGAAATCGAGGATAAAAGGTAAGGATTTCGCCTTTTAAACCTCTCAAATTATGACGAAAATGCGGAAATTGGAAGCTAAGTGAGGGGCTGCTTAGTGGAGTCATTTGTTATTGAGTTTTGCTGGATTTTACTTAGGCTTTTTGGCTATTTATTTTGCTGGAATTATACTTCATATTGAGGGGTAGAATTACATAAAAACTAAGGTAAAAGTTCCCTCTTGTTTCTCCCTCAAAAGTTAGTGAAAACTAGTTGAGAAAATGGCTAAATGTTGTCGATGTTGCCGTGTGTTGTTGTTGCTATTTGTATTTGTTGCCTGCGGTTAGTTATTTTTGGCTGAATTTTTTTGAAAAAGATTAAGATTGTCGTTTTCTATAAAACCCTTTGGATTAAGGAGGTTGAAGGCTTATCATTAAGATAGGGAAATCGGCTAGAGAGAAAAGTTGTGAATCGAATGAGACAATAACCTATTTAAAAGTCTTGAGGCGGTATGTTAATCATTGTTAGAATTTAAAGTTCCATGTTTTATTGAGGATAAATGTTAAGATTATGCCTAGCTGCAGTGAGACATCTAAAGTGTGATATTGTGTTGATTGTTGTCGTAGTTGTACTTTGAGTTGGAGATCCCTCAGCGTTGGCATTTTTATCTTGTCCTTCACTTTGTATTTAATGTGTATATATATGTTATGTTAAATGTATTTAAAGGTACTGAAATTGATGAAAGAGCAAAGATGAGGGCGTGTAAGCGATTTTAAGCCACGTAAAAGACGTCGCAGCTATTGAGGTTAAATGAGCTTATCGAATTAGGATAACCTGGTATTGTCCTTTATCTTATGTGTATGTTATGAAATATGTCAGGCCAAGGGAGATTTCATAATCCCTTTCCCCTAAGCCCAAGCGACAAGCTAGCGAGTTTACAGGCTCTAATGTCCTCCGAACACGATCTATAAATCTTGTTGAAACTCTTAGGTCATCCGTAGTTCTTTATAATTTATACAAGTTTTTAATACATGAATTTAAGTTCTATTTTCTAGCTTGCATGTTATATGTACTCGGTTCGGTTATGCATTACGAAGGAGGCCTATGCGAGCCACATGTTTTAGTATTCGTCATTTCTGGTATGTATTGGTAGGTCAGTATAAGCCATATCGGCTCCATTTATGAATTTTACAAATTTGCGATTTACCCTCGTGTGGTACACCGGCTGGAGGTATTGTTATTTTACCCCGGTGTGGTACACAAGGCTAAGGCGGATTTACCCAGAGTATGGTACACGGTAGGCATTTTTATTTTTACCCTAGATGTGAGGTACAACTGATTTGAGACCAATTGTATATATTATGGTCGGTATGTGGCATTATTTCGGTTATAGTCTTTTGTTGTGCATTAGATGGTTTGTTTCTTCGATAATGAGTTATTTCGGGTTTGTTTTCAAGATTCCGGGTTGTTACTACTCCTTATTTATGGCCTAGTTATCACTTTTATCTTACATGTTTACGAGTTTTTAGCCTTACATGCCGGTACATTTTATTGATGCGCGTCCCTTCATCTTGTGACCATAGCACAATCGTGCTGCGGGTATAGGCGAGGCTCGAGATCATCGGATGTAGTAGGAGCAGATTTCATCAGAATAGTATTTATGCTCCTCTCTTCCGAGCCATGTCCTAGTTTGGACTATTTTCAATTTTATTAATACCACCACCGGCATGGTGGCCAGGAGCCTGTCATGCATTTTAGTTTGTTTACTCTTGTAGAAGCGTGTGGGCTAGTTTATATAGTAGTGTACGATTTGTGTAGTACGTATTGGTTTTTCATTGCTTTTCTTAGCTTTATTGTAGCCTTGTCGGCTTTCCGGGTTGCATATATATAGAATTTCAAGGTATTATCGGCCCAATATATATGTTGGTTGGTTGTGACGGTGGCTTGGTCGGCCTTGGTGTTACATTTATATATGCTATATAGAAGGCTTCTCGATTGACGAATCGAGGTGCCAGTTGCACCTACCACCTAGTTCTAGAGCATGAAATTTCCCTTGTTGAATACCCACATACACGATGAGAAACACAGAGAAATATCTTGAGAGTCGAAGAGGAAAGATGCATACACAGCTCTTGCTAGAAATACTGCGAGAGAGAACTCTACGTTACATTCTAGAGGGTTTTAGTGGGGAATGAGGAAGAGAACCCGTTGCCCCCACTAAAACAACTGAATTTAATGCTAAAATGACATAGTTTAAAGCTTGGTAGGGTGGAAGTACTAAATATCCCTTAGTACATCGCTTGAAAAAAGCTGCTTGACCCTAACGTGTGACCTAATGGGTCGTAGTGACTTCACCACGACTCATAGTCAACCCGTCGGGTACACTGGCCAAAAGTAACCAAGGCTGGTAATGGGGGACATAACGGTTTACTTGGGACCACAGAGTCATTGCCCCCATTCATCAGAAGGCTCTTGGACAACACAATATTTTCTCAGCTCGGGTCGACCCACGGTAGCCTAACGGGTCGTTGTCAATCACCACGACTCGTGAAGTCCATCGTTCGTACCCTGCCTCCCTCCCTTTACATTATCTAGCCTCCTCTCATGGCTCACCTAGCAGTCGTGAGGTTATGAGACTCGTCGGGTGGGCGCGTCTGCAGCATTTACGCGGTTTAGATTTTTTTGATTTAAGTCCAGGATATTGATTTTGGGTTTCGAGAATTATTACATTATTGCATATTTCATTTTCTTTTGAGATCACCCTCACCATATCTCTCCTTGAACAACATTTTCACTTTTGAAATAAGAGCCCTCATTATCTCTCCTTAGTTACCATTTTCATCTCATTAGAGCAAGAGGCTGACACCTTCCTACGCCCGAGTTTTTTCACCCAAACAATTCATTCATTATTTTCTGTATGGTGCTACCTCACATTGAAGATCGCATTATTTTCTATTTTCCTTTTTGCAACCCCAAACTTAGAATTTTTGCCTCATCTTTCCCTTTTCTATTCCCACACTTTTGGGACTACAACCATCATTTTTGCATTTCTTCACACAACTACCACTAGGGAGTATGGGTGCCAAGAGGGATAAAAAAAAGGGTAATAGGCTTGTAATGTGGTTTTCAAGGAAAAGGCTTAAAGGCTTAAACATTGGCTAAGAAGGATTCATGTTCAAGGAGTTCATCGGGTAAAGTAGTTATCAAAAGAAGACCTAAAATCATCTTTCAGCTAAAGCTACATCCAGGATTTCTCCTTGAGTCACACTTGGGGCAAGTTCTAGACAATCGTTCAAGCAAGAGAATTAAACTAAAACCTTACCCACAAAACATCACCCTCCAAGGGTTCACACCATTTTCATCACCACATCAAAATTCGCTAAAACAAGATATACGTGAGTCAAGAAGCCAAACAAAGAATGTGTAACATATGACAAAAGAGTACTTAGCTATCAAATTCAACTACCTTCCCTTCTTTAAAATTCATTTTTAACACTCCATACCATTTAAGAAATTTGTTAGTGATACCTCTCGGAAGCCATTGTAATCATTGACTCAAAAGAACTTTAAACTCGGCATTTTCTTTAGAAAGTCGCCTCTTAATCCATCGATAGAAAATGCCACCTAATTCGACAACGATAGAAAGAAAAGAAAATCTCTCTTTGGGAAAGAACATTTAGTATAAAAAAACTCTTAGAGTTTATTCACTAACCACTATAATTAAAAAGAGATAATTTAGAAATAGGTCATGAAACATTTCGCAATTAAACACAGACCAAATTAATGGCACTAACAATTTAACAAATGATTTTCATTTATTTCCACAACCGAAAAGGTAGACATAAGCCACATAGAAAAGAACACGGCTCCACCAACAACTAACAACTTACATTTCCCTCAATCTGATTGAATAATAATCAAGGAGTAAGAAAACTCACGACGGATAGTAAGGAGCGAGGCATCCATGGTATGTGACCTCATCAAAAATGCCATGAAGCAGTCTTGAATGTGGAGGGCATTCTTGGGTGAGGGAAAGTGTGAGTGGATTGCCCATTTATGATACTTCCTAGTGGTGAAGAGTTACTGTTCTCATGATAGAAGTCCCATCCACCACCGGGGCGCCAAGATGGGTCCACTTCATAGAAAGTGCGCATCCTACGACGGGGTGGTCTTATTGTGGTATGTTTGCTCATCGAATATCATTTGGATGGGGCTGTCATAGCCCACACACCGATCGATGGACTTCTATTATTTCTTCATTTGAGCCTCTCACGAAATTTGGTGTATTCAAATCAATACTTTTCGGTGACAACATCTCCTTATGAATTTTGTAATTTCTTTCTTTATGGCTGCCACCTCATTTTTTAATGCATTTACTCTTTCACATAGGCCTCCCAATTTTTCAATAATAGGTCTCATTACTCTTTTGATGGATTGTTGAATCATAGAATTTCCTTTGCCAATTTCAAAATTGAACATCATGGGCATGAGGCCATATATTGCCATCTTCAAAATTTTCTTTGTTGTTGGGGAGCCCTATTGGTTGGTGGTGGAAACCCTTTGCATATTCATTACATCTTGAATGTGAAGGAGTAGCTAGTTCCATGGCCAACAGTACGCTTTGAACTTGGGACATCCTTGTGTCTTAGTGTCAAGGTAATCACTCCTTCAACCCTCACTATTTTGTCCAATGGATTGAATAGGGGACAATTGGCACGAAGGCAAACGGAGCGGTAAGAATATGGTAGGGCATAGAATTTGCGTTTTGCCTGGCCTTCCTTTTGAATTGCTCAAAAATAATCTCCCCCACATTTATGTACCTAGGATCCATGATGCAAGCCACCAGGATTGCGGTCTCAATGGGAACATGAGTTGTGTTCTTGGAGGAAATGATATGGGCACATACTTAAATTAAGCATTGGTGCTTCATATTTGAGATCATGCCAGTGAATCACACCTGTTATAGCCCAATGCGGTTGACCTTAGAAATTATCACCAAACCACCCTCTCAAATTGAAAATATTTGTCGGTCAATTTTCTTTTGAAATCTCGACTTCGACACACTTGTTTAGCCTAATAAATAAAGTTTATTTCTTCTAGGGTGATGGGAACTTCTTGGTCCCCTAGCAGCATAGGTGATAAACACGAAATCTTATCAAATTTACCTTTATGCTTCAAAATGTCCCGTCGTGCCCTATAAAAGGCATAAAACGCCCTTACCAACTTAGGAAAATAAGGATATAAGGTCATTGTGAAACCCCAATCACGAATTTAGAAAATTGATCATAAATGTTTGGAAAGTCATCCTTGAAGGAGTCAACAACCTTAAATCGAGCTTTTGTAGTGATAGATTGGTTCTCCTTGCTGAACAAAATAATCCTTCATTTTATTAGCCCAAGAGAGGTTGATCAATAAGTTGTTCCTCATCGGATTGTGCACCTAGGTTGTGGCATCGATTGTGGTGTTTCCCCTTTACCATATTGTCGATGAGTGGACATGATGCTGAAAATAAATGTTAGTGCCACATGCTTCTCTTTTTGGGTTTTGAATAATATGAAGTAAAGACATGAAAACTAATCGATAAATAAATACTTTAGATTAGATGAAAACAAGTCGCAACATCAAAAACAAGTGTTTGGTGGTGCAGGCGTTACAACTATAAAATCTTAGATATAACCTTCGTTTTAAGATACGAGTTGCCGACTGCAGGCGGATGATTGGGCTCAAAAGATTTCTATCGGTGTTACAAGTAAACCAACGAGTGCGGGTGAATCACGGATACGGGCGGTGGCAGCTGCGGGCAAACTTGTGCCTCGGCACCCGCGTTTCGGCGAGTACCGTAGTCGCCGGTACAACACTATATTAACATCAACAATAATCAGCAGTTAAACAAAAACCACTCAATTTCATGATTTACTCAACTCACCCCCACATCATAATCAACCGTTTCAAACAACACAACAAAAGAAAAATGATGATTCACCCTTAAGAATGACGTCACCTAATCTATCATCGGGAAGATCGTGCATTTGAGGCACTTGGGGTTACTCGGACTTCACCCCAACTAATATAGCAAACACACACTATGATAATCACACCACAATAGCATAGAACAATATGGGAAATGGGGGATATGGGTGAGAAAATTCTGGATCTAGCATGATTAATTTTAAATCTCATTTAAAACAACAAGCATATAAGAGCACAAGAACACATACGGTGGGTAATGAGAGTAATGAATAGCTAGATTTGAAATTGCTCTCTTCACCAAAACTTGTGCTTTCCAATAATAGGGAATGCTTTTGCTTAATGAGAAGTGAAAATGTGAGGTGAGATGAAATGTAAGGAATAGGAGTGGGGATTTTATAGAGAAAATTTGAAGAGGAGAGTGATTGGATGATGAGAAGGTGGGTCTAATGGAGGATTTAATGGTGGGAAATTTGGAAGGTAAAAATTTGTGGAAAAGTGAGTTGGGAAAATGGGAAAGTGAAAATGAAGGGTTTGTGGGGATTTATCGGAATAGGTCGATCCGAGGACAAATCATTAGGAAATGCTATTTTAACGCAAGAATAAGAATGAACTTCTATAAAATGAAAGAGTTTCACAGGAATTGTCTTGATAGTCGATATCATTGAAAAGAAATAGGAAGAATCATGGGTCTTGTTGATGCGACGGGTTGGTCAAGATTTTAAATGAAATATGTACCTTACGTATGTGCACCCGACAGATCGATGAGACGGTGTTTCACCGCTTCAAGCGCAAGTGACCTCCACTTGTGCCTAGTTCCCTTCATGTATGCAAGTTGTAGTTAACCAGCGGTTCACGAGTTTTCACATACATTTCCGAGTGGGTCGCGGTTCATAATTCACTTCTAGGTACACCTTTGGATTTGAACTATTGCGAACAAGAATTTCGCGGATTATGTAGGTGTTTGCTAGTGGGGCATCGATTCTCTCTATTTTCCCTCAAGTCCTTGGACTCCACACAATGGGTGAGGCGTGTTTCGTATTTGAGAACACGCATTTTGCGGGTCTTGCACTACCGATTACTGTTTTCTTCAACTCATTACTCATCCTCTCTTCCTACAAAACAAAAATAAAAAAAACATCAAAGCATTAAACATGAAAACACTTGGGTTGCCTCCCAAGAAGCATCTTATTTAACGTCGTGGAATGACAAAGGTGTTTTGCTACGAATCATCAAGGATTGAAACTTCCACCATGTTGATTTCTACCGACACTCCCAAATACATTTTTACTCGTTGGCCATTCACTTTGAATCTCAGCCATCATCTCTTTCAAGCTCAATAGCTCCATTCTAAAAAACTTGAGACACCTTAAAAAGGACGCGACCATTTAGATTTAAGCTTCTGAGGGGAACAACCTCAGCCTAGAGTTGAAGGTGGTACCTGCTTTCTCGAGGAGTAAATTCCCTTTAGTACTTTATTTGTGCTTTGTATATTGCAGCATTTTCATAGGCCCTCATCCTAAATCCATCCATCTCATTGAGATTTTCCACTTGCCCTTGAACGGCCTTCCCCCAATCAAGGTTTAAACTCTTCCAAGGCCCACATGGCCTTATGCTCCAACTCAGCTAGTAAATGGCAAGCTTTTCCAAAGATGATGATATGGGGACATTCAAATTGCCATTTTATATGTGGTTGGGTAGGCCACAGGCATTATCAACTTTCCTTTCGATGCATTCTATTGACATTGGTTGTTTTGCCAAGATGGACTTGATTTTCTAGATTGGACATACAGCAGCTCTTAGTGCGAGGGATGATAAGGGGGGTAGCAAGGCACTGAACAATCAATTGCAAAAATATGATCCTCCATCTTTGATTATAGCTCACAGGGGTTCCAAACGGTGAGAAGGTATGCTTCTTCAAAAGGTCTTTCACGCTCCTCCTCTGTTGTTAGGCAACACCACAACTTTCACCCATTTAGATACCTATCAACAACCACGAGAATGCAAGCTATTTCAATAGAGTTCACAAAGGCCCATAAAATCGATTCCCAAAACATCAAACAATTCCACCTCTAGGATTGGTGTCAAAAGAAGCTCGTGTCGCCTAGAAATACTTCCTTTTTAGATGATAATGCTCAAACTCACTTCTTGGAAAAGTGAAGTGAAAATTTGTCAATAAAGAATCCAACAAAGAGGTTGGGGTCGAACCCCTGAGGGAATAGGTAGATATAGACTAATCAGTGCTAAGCTTGTTGGTAAGTTATCTCCAAATTGGGGGATTTCAAAGAAAAACAATATTAAAACAAAATTGCAATTGTAGTTTGATTATAATTTTAATGCTAAATTAAGTGTGTTCCCTATGGGTTTATGACTACTCGGGTATACACACGTGATCAATCCGGTGCGTGTAGAGCGATAACTAGGAGTTCCATCCAAATGGCTTGGTTCATCCCTATTGGATGACTATACTCAATCACCCGGGTCACATCTCATGAGCGATTTCAAACTAACCGTATCAATATGTCCCAAATTTAACTATCTTCTTATATTAACGGCTCAAATGCATCACAATGATCATAAAGACCAAGGCTTTGTTGTAATTCTCTTTCCTAATCAACTACTTCTCTAGGTTCAAGAAAGTAAAGAATACGAGCAAGTCCTAATGTTGTACACTATTAAGAAATGTTTAAAGATGAAGAAAATACAATACAAGTATTTAGAATTGGTTTTGAATCACTTTTATTGCAGCCTATTGTTACCGAAGTAAATTCTTGACATGTAGATGGCTTTATTAGCATGTTGGTTAAAAGTTATTGAATGCCATACATGCTGAAAAGGCCCGGAAAGATCGGACAAGCGCCAAGTCGGTGTCGCAAGGCAAAAATGCGACTTATAAATCGCATTCAAGATGCGACTTATAGGTCCCAATTATATAAGCCCCAACTTCGTTTTTTTAGATTTCCTTATAATTTCAGTAGAAAATAGAAATAATCGGAAGAGAAGGGAAAACGAAGATCTCCTACTAATAATCATCGATTACGTAGCCAAACGCGGTCAAGCTCGAATTAACCTCGAGATACGAGGTATTTAGCGGCAATGAGCATTCCTACGGATTTAGTTTTGTGAAATTCGGCCGGCAAATCATCGTGCTACCGAGCTAAGGTAAGTGGAATTGCTCCAAATTAGTTTCAATGTACTCCCTAGCCTTAAAGTGAGTATTTCTCCCTTCTGGACTTTCGAGAAATAGCGAGTTTTCGACCGTTTTTTCGATAAGCCAAACTTTGGGCTATATATATATCCAAAAGTGATGTTTTCTTCCGAATATGTAGTGTATTTAGTTCTAATTGATATATGTGAATGCGGTTGGGAGAAATAGGCTGGAGTGCGCGGAGCTTCGCAGGATTAGTCGAATCGAGCGAAGGTATGTAAAGCCGGTTTTCGGCAAGTTATTAACTTTAGCCTAGTATAATACATTAAACTCCGTAATAGACTTCCGGTCGAATATTGAGTTTTGTGCGAATTGAGTAAGCTTGTCTTGCGTTGTTATATCATATTCGATCCAAAAGCTAGTAAAAGCGGTGCCAAATGAGATATTATTTCGAACTCGAGTATAGCCCGGTATGCGTTAGCAAGCATGTTTATAATAATACTGGTATATATTAGAATAAAAGCTAGTAAAGTAAATCGACGAGGCAGTCTGAGTATAGCCATACGGTCGAGATAGTATCCCGAGATAGTATCTCGCTCTGAGTATATGCTCTGGAGTCGAGATAGTATCTCGACTACAGTATAGCCATACGGTCGGATAAGATCGAGATTCGGTATAAGCGGTATGAGAATCGGTATAACACGAAGAGTTCAAAATAAAAATTTAGATACATATAGTATTTTTCGGTTTAAACATGCTTACTATATATATATGATTATTGATTGTTGAAGTTATTTGTGTCGTGAGGGCCCCTTTGAGCGTCCTCGCCACTTCCACAGGTTGAAGCCAGCGTCGACCGCCCCGAGCGGGTGGGTATACGTTACTCCAAGAGTGGCATGCCGTCACATGTAGGGCGAAGATGGGATGAAGCTTTCCCATATCAAAGTTGATCATCATAGCGGTCTGGTTTACTTACTGTTGTGCGCTTACGCCCGAGGCAGTTACGGATCTGAGACGAGTTACGGTTACAATTTACGGTACGAGTCCCAGAGGCTGAACCACGATTATTTATATCAGAGGCCATATTCCGAGCAGGACCCGGGGGCGGTAGAGGTGCTGTAGTTAGTAGATGAGTGGAAGCGACTTATTTTTGGATACTGACTGGGTAAGGTATATAAATTGTTTGATTGGTTGGCACCTTCCGGCTTATGAAATTTGGTATTGGTTCTTGCTTGTTATATATATGTATGTATATGTTATATATATTAGCCAATAGGCCGACGGTCGCCACGTCGGCGAGGTATGCTCTACCTTATTCACGTACGAGAAAAGTTTGATTTTTAGATTACAGCAATTCCTTACAGATCAAGATATTTCTTGCTTTTCAAAGCTTCTAGTTATATTTGTTTATATTCAGATGTGTTAAGTTTATACTCAGTACCGGTGAATGCCCGACGCCGTTTGGAAGTGTTTGCATTACTTGCTGAGGTACCCATAGACGAGGAGCGGAGTCCACCATTGATTCCAACCAGCTCATTGAAATTCGCAGGCTCCTGTCATCAGGCTAAACAACTGAGTCTATTTTACTTTCTTTTGTTGTCTCTGGTGCTGGGTAGGTCGGGGCCCTTTCCGTCATTTTATCATTATCATAGAGCTTCTTCGATTGTGTATATATATCTCCTTTGTGGTTAGTTGTGCCGGTCGTGTGGGGCGTGCGTTTGTTAGCTGTTTAGTGTTGTTGATTGTGTTGGCCGTGTGGGGCGTGTGAATAGTAGTGGTGACCTTCAGGTCACGTAGATGTCTGATATTCATTATGTTGAGTTAGAGATAACTAGACTGACATGGTGGCACTTGTCGGCCCGCATAGGTTTCCCTATAAGGTAAGATTACGGTTGGCGATGTTACGGGACGGGTGGCTATAGACCTGGTCGGTCGGAGAGGCTGTATTCTGACCTTGGCAGATTGATTCAGGGGAATGCGAGAAATAGAGCCAACCCGAGCACTAGATGTGCTTAGGCTCGGTGGTTTTGCGGTCCGGAGTCACGAGAGGGCACCGGGTGCCCGATCATACTCCCCCAAAAGGTGGGGCATGACAAACTTGGTATCGAGCGGTCGTGTCCCGGGAGTGTGCAAGCCGTGCTAAGTAGAATCTAATCTATGGATGTGTTGTGCACCACATACTATAGGCGGGGAGACGCGAGCATGATAGGATGGTTACTCTTTCTTCGTATTCAATTCGTGCCATAGAAACCGGTACAATATAGGAATTCGAGTTCTTAAAAAATATCATTTCTTTGTCTGATTCAAATGGCGGACCCGGCGTGACACCTGCCCACGGGTAGAAGGTTGGATACGCAGCGGGAGAAGGCACCAGCGGGATGCCTCGGCTTCATTTGCCGTCGGCCGTCACGAGGCGATATAGAGGCATCATCCATGACCCTCTCGGCGGTCCCCCTCTCACGGGTGCTATTGGAGCGACACCGCCTCCGATAGTTCCTGTACCTACACCATCCGACCGGGGAAGTCGCGTGCGGTGGTTATGTTGGCACAAATGATGGCCACTCGGCGCAGTCGGTGCCACCTGGCGAGCCATTAAGTGGATCGCTGGTTCGAGGAGTCGAAATTCTTGCATTGGGTCCCCACAGAGTTCACAAAGGTCAGTTAGGCGAGAGGACCCCCAGGATTTTCTAGATCGGATGTAGAGAATCTTCTAGGTCATGCGTGTGACACTACGGGAATCGGTTGAGACAAGCGTGTCGGTTGCGAGACATAGCTATATTATGGTACGAGTTGGGAAAGGTCTCGAGGGAGAGATGTTGCCCACCGACCTGGTCTAGCTTCTCGGAGGCCTTCTGGATCGTTATTTGCCATGGGAGATCCGGCAGGCCCGGATGGATCGATTCTTGCACTTGGAGCGGCGAGTGTACGAGAATATGCCTTACAGTTTTACTCCTTAGCCCGCTATGCTCCATCTTTTGTGGACACTATGTCGTCCAGAGTTCACCCGGTTCATTATGGAGTGCGAATCGAGAATACATTGAGGCATGCATGGCATTGTACGGAAGATATGGACATTGCCGTGGAGGACTTTGCCCATGGTGAGGGCCTTAGACAGCGGCAATAGGGACGTGAAACGGACAAATTAGGAGCAGCGCCGCCGGGATAGATCGAGATGAAATACGAGAGAGGTTCGAGAGAGGACCCAGGGCCACAGTTGTTAGATAGACCCCTAGACCCCCACCTCCACCTCAACAACGGAAGGGCGAGATTTGTTCGTCGAGACGTTAGTCTGGTGGAAGTTCTCAACGGTAGACTCACCACGGCGAGAGGAGGGTAGAGCGATTAGATTCACACCCCCAGCACATACATTGTAATGACCTCACAATGGAGCTTGCAGATATGGCTCCTCGGAAATGTTATGTTTGCAGGCGGGAGGGGCACCGGATGAGAGATTGTCGCGAGAGGGCAGGATAGCCGAGATAGCCGAGGATAGGGGATCGCGGGGCCACGAGCTCCCGGTAGCCTCGGCGGGGCGTGAGCCCACCCGGGTTCGCGAGGTAGAGGCCGAGGCGGATCGGGGAGCCTCAGCTGGTGCGGGCGAAGCCGTACCTATGCATTACAGGGAGACGGGACTCGGGGCGTCTCCGGATGTGGTAACGGTATGATGAATATTTGTTCATGCCACCTTCACGTGCGGTTGATCCGGGGTCCACTTTGTCCTATGTTACCCCATTTGTGGCTCGAAAGTTTAGTGTTGCACCCGGGGTATTCTGGCGGCCCTTCTCGGTATCTACCACCCGTGGTGACTCAATTATAGCTAACGAGAATTTATCGGTGTACGGTGAGTTGCTGGTCGTCGACTACGGTAGATGCGAATACGACTAGAAATGATTGATTTGATGCCATTATGAGAATGGATTGGTTAGTAACGTGCTATGCTAACGTAGAATGTTGGACAAGACGGTCCGATTCCACTTTCCGAGCGGTGCGAGAGTGGAAAGAGCAGCACGGCTACGCCAAAAGGTAGTTTATTTCTACCTTCGGGGCGAGGAAATTGATAGCGGGGATGTATTTACCACCTAGTGAGGGTTCGGGATGTTCGGGTAGAGCCTCGACACTCTAGTATGTTCGGTGGTGAATGAATTCCCTTTGATGTATTTCGAAGAGCTACGGTATTCCCAGAAAAGAAATAGATTTTGCAATCGACTTGCTACCGAACCTCAGCCATATCAATCTCTCAGTATCGGCATGGCTCCTGAGGAGCTCGGAAGGAGTAAAGGAAGCGATTGAAGGATACATTTAGACAAAGGGCTTCATCGGGCCAGTACTTCACCGTGGGGTGCGCCGGTTTTATTTTTGAGGAGAGAAGGATGGCTCGCTCATGTGTATAGATTAGAGCGGGCGGAACAAGGTTACGGTCAAGAATAAGTATGCTTCCCGAATAGATGATTTGTTTGATCGATTCTGAGAGGGCAGATATTTCTCAAGATTGACTTACGGTCCGGATACATCAAGTTCGAGTTCGGGAAAGACACATTCCCAAAAGCGCCTTCGGGACCCGAATATGGACACTTTGAATTCTAGTTATGTCCTTTGGGTTGGCGAATTCCCGGCAATATTTATGGACGATGAAACGGACACCTTGGAACCATACTGGACCTGTCGTGATAGTATTCATTGATGAAATGCAGTGTATTCTCGCTTTGAGCGAATCACAGGCTCATTTACGAGACTGATGCTCTCTTCTTAGGGACCGCGGTTATATCTTAAGTTCTCCAAATGTGTGAATTTTGGATACACTCGGTAGCCTTCTTGGGGCATATTGTGTCGGATCTTTGGTGTACAAATTGACCGCAGAAAATAGAAGCGGTCAAAACATGGCCGAGACCTACCACTCCGATCGAGGTCCGCGGTTTTGGGATTGGCGGGATATTACGAGAAGATTTGTTGAGGATTCTCTACTATATGGCTTTCCTCGGCTAAGCTAACGCGAAACGTGGGATTTCGGTGGACGAAGGCATGTGAGAAGAGTTTTCAAGAGTTAAAAGACAAATTAACCTCCGCTCTAGTATTTAGCATTACGGAAGGTACAAAAAGGTTATTCAGTGTATTACGGCCATCGAGGTATTGGGTTGGGTTGTGTGTTGATGCATCACGGTAAGGTGATTGCGTATGCTTCCGAACGGTAGGAAACACGAAAAGAATTACCTACCCACGACCTAGAGAGTTAATAGTAGTGATCACGCCTTAAAGATATGGAGACATTACTTGTATGGCATTCATGTGGATATTTTCACGGTCATGGGAGCCTACGGTATATCTTCACTCGGAGGAGTTGAATTTGCGACGAGCGTCTTGGTTGGAGTTACCGAGATTATGGCAGTGGACATTAGTATCATCAGGAAGAGCGATGTAGTAGAGATGCTCTCGGCCATAAATCAATGGGAAGTTTGGCGTATTTGCGGCTGGCTTGACGGGAGTTGGTCGAGATACATCGATTAGCCGGTCCTAGCGTTCGTGTGGCGAGAAACGAGAGGACAACGGAAGCGGTAGTCGAGAACACCGCGGTGTCGTCATTAGTTGTGCAGGTAAAAAAGAGCATTAATATGAAAGTGCGGCACAGTCCCGGCTGGGACGAGAATTCGGCAAGGTAAAGCACGGATTTTCGAATGGCGAGGATGAAGTGTTATGATGTGACCTCGTGTTGAATATTAAGGAGCTCCGTCAGATTATGAATGAGGTACATTAAGCAGCTATTCTCTCCCGCCCGAGCGATGAAAATGTACCATGATATCAAGGAAATTTACTGGTGGCCAAGTATGAAAAGAGAAATAGCCAAATTTGTATGTCTAACGCCAACGAGGTAAAAGTGGAACACCGGAAATCGGGCGGGTTAACTCGGGACATAGTTGTGCCTCTCTGGAAATGGGAAGCGGTGAACATGGATTTTATGGCAGGATTACCGTACAGAGACATAGGCATGATTCCATTTGGGTAATAGTTAATGACCGACAAATCGGCCCTTCACACCGATGAAGCTACTTTCTACATCCTAGAGTTATGCCGAATTATGTAGAGAAATAGTTAGATTACACGGTGTGCCATTATCTATTATTTCGGACGGGGAGCACAATTTATAGCTAGATTTTATGAGTCATTTTCGAGAAAGATGCAGGACCGCAGATTAATTTTAGCACGGCATTCCACCCTCGGACAAATGGGCAGTGACGCCTTATTGAGCGTTCGGGGGCATGCTACGGGCGTGTGTGTGCTAGGTACTGGTAGCTGGGATGAGCATTTGCCACTAATTGAGTTTGTTTATAATAATAGCTATCCTCGGCTATCCAGTTGGCTCCCTTTGAAGCATTGTATGGTAAAAAATGCGGTCGCCCGGTTAGGTTTGAAGTGGAGGAGTCGGCGGCGGTGGAGCCGAGACATCATTCTTGATCAGAGGAAAAGGTGAAACTTATGCGGAGAAGCCTACCGGCTGCACGAGCACACCAATCATATGCCTATGTGCGCTTGTGAGACCTTGAGATTGAGGTGAATGACTAGGTATTTTGAAAATATCTCTAGATGAAAGGGGTGATGAGATATTGGTAAAGGGTAAGCTTAGTCCGAGGTTCGTTGGGCCTTATAAAATTCATTGAAGAATAGGCCAAGTGGCATATGAGTTGAACTTGCCTCCGATTAGAATCCGACATCTAGTTTTCACGTATCTATGCTAAGGAAGTGCATGGGGACCCACATCTAAGCGGTCAGTCCGGGTTATCAGTTACGAAGAAGCTGGCCTATGAAGAGGTTCAGTAGCTATCTTAGACAAGACGATTCGTAGATTGAGAACCAAAGATATTGCGTGTGTCAAGGTACTGTGGCATAACGAGGCGAGAGGAGGCTTGGGAGGTAGAGGAAGATATGAAAACTGGATATCCTCACTTATTTCTAGCCTAGTCGGTCAAGTGGTATGTTAGTATTGTTATTTTTATGCGGTGCCTTATAGTATGTATAAATGAGATAATCGATTCCAATCTTTCATGTGATGAATACTATAGTATTGTGTGGAGTACACATGTATTGGACTTTTACGCATTTCAGGGTTTTGGAATAGTCCATATTACGGGGAAACTACGCAAAATTTTTCAAAAATAAGTTGAGTAAGTTGGGAATTCCTATAGGTAGAAGTTTACATTCGAGGACGAATGTTCTTAAGGGGAGGAATGTTACACCCAGTAAATTCTTGACATGTAGATAGCCTATTCGCATGTTGGTTAAAGTTTTAGAATGCCATACATGCTAGAAAAGGCCCGGGGAAAGACGGACAGGCGCCAAGTCGGCGTGTCGCAAGGCAAAATCGACTTATGGTCCCAATTATATATAAGCCCAAACTTCGTTTTTTTTTTAAGATTTGCTTATAATTTCCGATTAGAAAGCAGTAATCGAGAGAAAGGGAAAACGAAGATCTCCTACTAATATTCATCCGATTACGCCGCCAAGCACGGTCAAACTCGAATTAACCTCGAGATCTCAGGGTATTTAGCGGCAAGAAGGAGCATTCTTACGGATTTTAGTTTCGTAAAATTTGGCCGGAAAATCGTCGTGCTACCGAGCTAAGGTAAGTGGAATTGCTCCAAGTGGGTGTCAATGTACTCCTAGCCTTAAAGTGAGTATTTCTCCCTTACGGACTTCGAGAAATAACGAGTTTTCGACCGTTTTCGATAAGCCAAAGTTTGGGCTATATATATATCGAAAGTGATGTTTTCTTCCGAATATTAGTGTATTTAGTTCTAATTGATATATATGTGAATGCGGTTAGGAGAAATAGCTGGGTGCGACCGAGCTTAGCCCGTTAGTCGGAGAATGCGAAACGAAGGTATGTAAAGTCATTTTCTTCGGCAAGTTTGTAACTTTGGCCTAGTATAATACAGTAAACTCCGTAATAGAATTCCCGGAGTCGAATATTGAAGTTTTGTGCGAATTGATGGCTTGTCTTGCGTTGTTGCCTTATCATATTTAGTCCGAAAGCTAGTAAAGCGGTGCCAAATGGCGAGATATTTCGGACTTCGGTATAGCCCAGTATGCGTTAGCAAGCATGTTTATAATAATATGACATATATTCGAGAATAAAAGCTAGTAAGTAAATGGAGTGAGACGAGATACGAGTATAGCCATACGGTCGAGATGAGTATCTTGGCTACGGTATAGCCATACGGAGTCGAGATAGTATCACAAACTCACAGTATAGCCACTCTGATCGAGATAAGATCAGTTCGACAGCGGTATGAGAATCGGTATAGCAGACGAGTTCGAATAAGAAATCAGAATACAGATAGTATTTTCAGTTTAAACATGCTTGCTATATATATATGATTATTGATTGTTGAGGCTTGTTTGTGTTGTGAGGAGCCCTGCCCCCGACGATCTCACCGCCCCACAGGTTGTGCGCGTGTCGACCAGTGAGCGGGTGGTATACGTCACTCCAAGGAGTGGCATGCCGTCTGTGAGGGAGCCGAAGATGGGATGAAGCTTTCCCATGCTCGGGTGATCAGCATAGCGGTACAATTTACCACTGTTGTGCGCACGCCGAAGGAAGCAATTACGAATCTGAGCGGTTACGGTTACAATTTACGGTGCAGGGAGCCTACGGCCTGAAGCGATTATTTATGTCGAGAGGCCATAGCACGAGCTAGAGACCCAAGGGGCTGGTAAAGGTGCTGTAGTTAGTAGATGAGTGGAGCGACTTATTTTTTGGATGGTTTGACCCGGGTAGGGGTATAGATTGTTTGATTGGTTGGCACCTTCCGACTTATGGGGATTTGGTATTGGTTCTTGCTTGCTATATATATGTGTGTATATGTTATATATATTAGCTAATAGACGGCGAATCGCCACGTCGGCAGTGTCTCCTACCTTATTCCACAATCTGAAAAGTTGATTGAATTCTGATAGTTCTTACGAATCCGAATATTTCACACTTTTCAAAGCTTCTAGTTATGTTGTTTATATTCGAATGTATTCGGTTCTTTGCATACTCGGTACCGGGATGCCGACACCCGTTTAGTATTGCATTACTTGCTGCGGTACCCATAGGCACGAGCCGATCCCTCGTGATTCGGCCGGCTCATTGATCGCCGGCTCCTATCATCAGGAGCTAGACGGCTAGAGTCTATTTCCTTTCTTTTGTTATGCAGTATGGGTAGGTCGGAGCCTGTCCAGGCCATTTTATCATTATTCATAGAGGCTTGCGATTGTGTATATATATCTCCTGTGGTAAGTTGTGCCGGTCGTGTGGGGTCGTGCATTTGGTTTAGTGTTTAGTGTTGTTGATTGTGTTGGCCGTGTGGGGCCGTATTCGAATAGTAGTGGTGACCTTGCGGTCACGTAGATGTCTGATATTCATTATGTTGAGTTAGAGATAACTAGACTGACATGGTGGCCTTGTCGGCCGCATAGGTTTCCCTATAAGTAGATGCGGTTAGGCGATGTTACGGGACGGTGGCTATAGGCCCGATCGGCCGGAGGGTGTATTCACAACCCCGTTATATGGCAGTTGATTTCGGGAATGCGAAATAGAGCCAGCCCGAGGCACCGGATGTGCTTAGGCTCGGTGGTTTTAACGATACGGTCGTGGGCACCAAGTGCAGTCATACCCCCAAGGTGGGCGTGACACCCTATTTCGTTAATCCACCATGGTTCCCCAGCTAGTTGTGGAGGTTTTAACCTCTCATGATAGTAAGATTACAATTAGCATTCGCAGAAAAACACATAATTAAATACTTTCAACAATAGCTGGAAGAAGCACGCTTTGAATATCAATAGACAATCTCAAGAATAATTGCCAAATCAAGTGTTTGATCTCGAAATTGCTCTCTAGAACTTGATAAAAATTCAAAAATATTATTGCTTCACACGTCTCTACTACTTCATTTTTGGCTTCTACAGCTTCTTATTAAAATAAAACATAAAAGGTATTTATACGAGACATTAGAAACCTTTTCCTAAGCTAATAGGAATTTTAATATGCGGCGCGGCTGTATCACGTGATCCTACGGCCCGTAATAGGATTGGCCACAAGTAATACCGGCTTCTCGTATATTCTTAGTTGCTACGAGATTTTTCTAAGTGTCGGGAGGCAGTACGAGCTTGTACCACAATCTTAAGAGTCGTACAATGCATACGTGGTTTTGTCCCGAGAACTTTGACATCTTCGAGTACCACAAGTGTTGTGGTATGCCTCGCACCTTCCTCCTATGACTCCTCTTTTGCTTGTTGCATCTAAAGTTCTGCCAAGTCGTGAAGAATGTTTGAAGCTCACAACGACTCATGGTACGTGTTGTATGTGGTTCCTACGTCCGGATTGGTCCACCTATACCAGAAGGCTTGCCTTGTGAAAATTTTTATGATGAATTCCACAACTCCGAGTTACGACTTGTACCATCTTGGTACGGCTCATGCGAGAGTCGTACGTACGTTGCCTTCCTCTTATTCCATCCTTGATTTTCACCCGAAGATTCTCGGTATGGCTTGTACAATCGATATGCGGCTCGTACTAAGACTTGTACTTCGCTGATTTTCTGCACTTTTATGCCTCTTTTGTACATTTTTGCTTCCAACACCTATTTTCTCTCAAATCAAACTAAAAGTACCTCGTATCTATATAAACATACCTAAGTCCATGCTATTTTCTCGGTTTTAAGCGTTGAAAGTGTTGTAAACTTACGATCACATTGATTGACATCAATCACAATGCTTAACAAAGTTATGGGCATCCTAGTGGACAGTGGGCTAATAAAATCAGTACGTAGCTCTTTTTCGTTGTGCTAATGCTCCCATGGCCTCGGCCGATAATGAAAATCCTTGAGGATTTGCCATTGCCACCTCACAGGGAGACATCTCGGAGATGCCATCGGCACAACTATGAATGAGGTACGGGTCATCCAATAAAACTACGTGCATCATGCATGAATCTCTTCTTGGTGAAAAGGTCAATCCTCGGGAGTGATATTTCTCACCAAGTAATTAGAAAAATCTATGAACTATGGTGTTAAGTCATATGATGCAGCCAAAATATGCTAGTCGGGGAATCCATCATTAATCTCCTCATTTCCCAGGCCACCATCGTCTCTAGACGAGAAAAATGATCGGCCACTTGATTCTCACATCCCTTCGATCCTTTACTTCAAAATTGAATTCTTGGAGCAAAAAGAACCCATCTAATAAGCCTAGGTTTAGCATCCTTTTTAGCCTTGGCATGGTCAGCGTGCCTTGCTACCTTGTTCCCTAGTAAGTATGCTCAAAAAAAATTTCTCAATAAACACTACGCAAGCGGCTCATGTTCTATCACTGTGTAATTTACTTGTGCATCATTCAGGGATTTGTTGGTGTAGTAAATTAGGTGAAAGATCATTTCCTTGATCTATCCATGATATTCTCCTAATGCTACATCACTTTGGCATCACACATCAGTGCGAAGGCTTAGAGCTAGTGGGTAGTGATGATTGGGGCGAACAAAAGCTTTTCTTTCGGCTCAATGAGAAACCCTGCACAAGCCTCGTCAAACTAGAATCTTGCATCTTTTTCCAACAATTAGAACAAAAAAGGATGTGCTATCTTGGAAAAGTCTTTGATAAAATGTAATAAAACCCCGCATGTCCCGAGGAACTTTGAATTCCCTTCCGCGTCTTTGGCGGGGGTAGATGAGCTATGGCGTAAATTATAGCTTGATCTACCTCAATCCCTTTCTCGAGATCTTGTGCCCTAGAACAATACCCTTTTTGTAAGTGACACTCTTTTCCAATTAAGCACCAAATTCATTTCCTCGCATTTTATCAGTACTTCTTCTAAGTGAACCAAACAATCTTCAAATGAATTTCCTACAAGCGAGAAGTTATCCATGAAGACTTCCATAGTCTCCTCCACCATGTCTAAAATGATTGACATCATACACCTATGGAAAGTAAATTGGGCCATTGCAATACCCAAGAACTCATCCTTTTGAATGCAAAAAGTTCCATAAGGACAATATGTTGATTGTTCTCTGATCTTCTAAAGGCAATAAATCTGATTGCATAAATAAATGTTAAGAAATAACATCTCCCATCCAATTGATCTAGCATTTGATCAATGAATGAGACTTGAAAGATATCTTTTGTAATTCACGAGTTCAACATGCGGTAATCCATACACACCCCGCTACCATCCGTATTTGGATGTGTTGCGATCAATTTAACTTTCTCATTTGGTACCAACGTGTTTCCCCCTTCTTAGGCACACCTTGGAATGGAAGCACCCAACTACTATCGGCTATTGGGTATACAACTCCCGCATCTAACCATTTGATGATTTCTTTCTTGACTACCTCTTGTATTGGTGGGTTGAAATGCCTGTGCTCAGCGACGAGTACATGATCTTCTAAAGGTTGATCTTTTTAAGTGCAAATGCAGGTGGTATTCCAATGATATCAACTATAGATTACCTTTGACCGGATGTGCTTTCTCAAGACACCATAAAGTTGCTTTCTTCCATATTTATTATTAAAAAATTGAGACAATCATGATAGTTGATCTCTCATTAACCCCAGTGTATTTTGATTAGAAGTAAAGTTTTGCCTGGACCAGTGGTGAAATGATGATAGTTGTAATAGTGGGTGTGATTCTTGGTAAGATCGAGTTTGTTCGATTGAAAGGGTAAGTTCCCAGCTTTGCTAACATGAGACACCTCTTCCAACCCTTGATAGCAAGAAAATTCCTTGAATATTTATTTCAATTTCTTCTTTCATTCCCCTTAAATAATTTCATCATACCCATTGTTTGGGGCATTGAAGAATCTTCTTCCTTCATCATCTTTTGGGTTATGTTTGTGATGCTAACAAGTTCAGGTCTATCTTCTAGCTATCGGATGGAAACATCATGATCCCTCACCTTTTGGTAATTTATGGAATCACTTCGTAGCTCTAGAATCTCGGGTCAGTTAAAACAACTTGCTCAAACAACTTGCCGGTGGCTACTCATTTTAGGCATTGTCACGATCCGAAGGCTATACCACAGATGAGACATAACTAATTGGTGTCACAAGTAACCAAGTCAACCCATAATTCTATCATAACTTCTTGGTAATCTAATTAAATCATAGCGGAAGCTTAAATAAATAAACCATTTATGAAAACTGAATAAGAAAGCTTTTGCATTTGAAGAAAAAGCCCAGAAAGTCTAAATCTACGTTTGAAAGTCAGCTAAAGGCGTGAGTTGTTGGGACTGAGCCCCCAGCTAACTCTAAATTTCTATCGAATTAAAATAAACATCATCCTCGAAAGATGAGGACTCTGCGAATTAAAGCTAACTCTGGAGAAGATCTACTAACGGTGTTGAGGCGAGAACCTTCTGTTGTATCATAAAATGAAACATCATAGCAAGTATGCGTCGGTACTTGAATGTGCAGAGTAAGTGGGAGAAAAATACAACATAAGGGAATTAATAGCTAAAGCTGAAATGACATGCAATGACTCTATCTAAAATCAAAAATAAATTGAAATATAAACTGGAGATGGTAAAAATGACCTGTCTAATGGTTATAGACATACCCTAAATGCGAGATGCGTAAGACTAGCGAGAAATCTAAAACTCTTACAGTAGGCTAAATTGAGGCGTAGTAACTGAGTGGGAGAGTACATGCTTGGGCCTTATAACCCGTGAGCTATAGGTGGGTCAATGCTTGTACACCCATCGATGGGACCCGATATACCTTACCGAGGTATAAAGGCATGAACAGAATGATCACAAGTACCGGGGCGTGGGAAAATAAAATAACTACGGCGGCAACGTAGTTACGGGAACCTAGGTTACCCTTTGAAACCCTATCCTCTCGGTGCTAAGTCCTACTCCCCTTTGAATAGTCCTAGAATTGACTCTGGGTGATAGCTCAAGCGGGCAGACTAAGTCGGGAATACCTATCTTGAAGAATTGCCACAAGAGTCTTCTTAGAGCAGATTCCTGGTCTCTAAGGTAAGTCGAGTTTCCTTATCTGGAGGCATGTTAACCGTCTAAGGAAAAACTAAAATGCGATATCTTAGTCTAATGATTGATAGTAGGAGGCACCACGACACCTCAAGAAAAAGAATTTGTAGTCAAATTTATCGGTGACATTCTGGACAATGCGAGTATGCTAAAAATCTAGCGAGGCTGGACTAACATGCATCTAGCGAGATTTCAACATATACTAACAATATGGAATTTCGCTAATAGAATCCAAGCCTGAGGAAAACTAGTTCAACATGCAAGATTCTAATCTCTTGAAGCCCCGAGAAATTAGGAGCTAAATCATTCCACTAGATGCTAGCTTCACAAAATTTTTAGGAATTGGGAATAATAAAGCGGCTAATATCATGAATAATATTCCCACTTGAAATCTTGAAGAATTTTTAAGATAAACTTTCTACATTCGAATCACGAGGGGCTATAGCGTGAAATTAGAAGGTTTTGGGGACACAAGGGAAGAAAAATTCCCTTGTTGAATTCCCACATACACAGTGAAGAATTTCGGGAGATAATCCCTTGAGAATGCGAGAAGAAGTAGTCGAATGCCCTAGCTCTTCATTGTGCTTCTGTTGTTTCTACGCTTTAGACTTGAGGAATGAGTGGACCGGAAAATGTCATTCTACCCCTTTAACTCCCTCCTAAACGAGCCCAAAATTATAGGGTTTTAAGATAAAAGGCTAGGAAATTACAAAAATAACCTTGGAGTGAAATTTGGAAAAACTGCCCGACAGGGGACCAACTGGTCACTCAATGAGTCATAGGTTGTCACCACGACTCATAGGGACTAGTCGTTAGTCCACACTTTTGGGTTGAAGCTTGCGCTTTGGAAACCGGAGATACCATGACTCGTTGGATGAACCAATGGGTCGTTGGTTCCTCTGTGGTCATTTGATTGAAAAATCTAGAAGATGCGGCAATGGGCAACATAATGACTCGTTGGTGGACCCAATGGGTCATTGTGTCGGTTATTTACCTTCTTTGGAAAAATTATAAAAAGAATCCCTAGCTTGACACGATGGGTGGTCACAATGACTCTTCATTTGATACAACGGGTCTTGGCTACCTCGTTGTCACGGAAGAGGGTTTTGGGCTCTTAACCAACGAATCACACCACAAGTCGTTGTATCAAGCGGCGACTCGTGGTTGAGTGAGTGGGGTCCTTGAAGAAAGATTTCTCAACTAGGGACCAATGAGTGACGGGACAACTTCCGTTGTTCCTCGCAGAGTCGTTCCATGTCCCATTGGTTCTCAAAGGACCAAACGGGGCTGACTATGATTGACACAATGAGTCGTTGGAAACAACCACGTCTTGTTGTCTTGATCGTTACGAAGCGACTTTTCTGGTATTCTTCTGAATTTTTTCTTGCAAGTTATGAGTTTGGTCTAGGAAAGTTTTGAAATTTTATTACGTTTGTACAATCGAAGTTCTAACCTTGATTTTCATTATGAGGACACCCATGCTGATTTGGCCGGTTGATACCTAATATGAAAGCCTATCATATAATTTGCTAACAACTCGACTTGCTTCATTACACCATCAACACGATGTCTTTTCTCTCTTCCCTTCTCCATATTTCATCCATCAAACGGAGAGATTCAACATAAGATGAACCTGTAGTTCGGATTACCCTTTCAAAATGGCTCATCTTACATCGCAATATCAACAATGTAAAAGTAACCCTAGATGCTATATTAATTCAAATCATAATCCAACTACCAGGGGATATCTAATCCTATTCCTCGACAACAATGCCAAAATTGATTACGTTCAAATCTACTCCTCACTAGGAGGAAGTGTAAGCAGTTGTCACATTATGAATACCCAACTAAGAGTAGGTAATTCGAATCCATGGAATAGCAATTGAATAACACAAAAGTTGTCTATTGACTTGAACTAAAATTGCATCCATGCATTTGAAAATAAAAATAAAATGTTTGGGAAAAAGCGAGATTTCACAATTTGAATTTAAAATCTACTATCGAGAGAACAAGGTAAGCAAATTGAATTAACAATTATGAGCAACGACCAGGGGTATGATATCGATGGAGGTTCTATTGGATAGGGATTATCTAGAAGATCAAATAATTACTCATAAGCATAATTAACTATGGATAAGTTACACCAGATATTTTTCAACCAATTGGGTGCTCTATTCCTTGAGTTTTCTCAAACCCCAATGCCTCAATTAATTATTCTATTATATCTTAGGAAAGATTCGACTATATCAAGACTCAAATCTCTAATGGGTGTATGACTATGAGTTTTGGCAATCTCTATCACAAACTCACACACTCCAAGACTTAATTGCCTATCATTGCTTTGTCACCCATATTCAATTTCTGCTCATTTTCAAAAAAATGGAATAAGTAGACATAATTCATATGTGCAACTATGGGTAATTCACTTATAATTTGGGAGAAAACAAAAGATTTATATTAAATGAGTAATTACAAGTTTAATACAGAAATACCCAATTCAATCTATCCCCAATCATGCACACACCCTAGAAAAATATCTAGCTACTCGTTGATGAATAATATAAAAGCATATTGATAAGAAATTCATAAAATTCATCCTTAAGAGTAAATAGCAAGCTCAAAAATTGCCTTCAATGGTGGTTTATACCTTGAGAAAAGCAAAAGAAGTAAAGCTATTCAATATTTCTCTCTTTAACTCTACAAGAATGGAACGGAATATACGGTACTTTTTGTTAGAGAATGAACGAAATAGGTTAAAAATGCCTCAAATCCCTTTCTAGATGATTTTTCCCTCCTTATGGCGTCCTCACTTACGAGTCACCAGCATTTTGCCGGTGCCAATCCACGAAATGCGCTGTGTCGCACTTGGAAGGCGATAGCTTTTGAGTGCAGTGGGAGTTGGCATGCGTTTGAAAGTGCGGCAGTGTTCGCCGTTACCTTCCACTTCTATCTAGTATGCTCTTGCGTTTGATCGGCGTTTTACTGGTCCCATCGATGGCACAGTCCCATTCGGTAGAGCTATGGTCCTCTTCTTTAATTCCTTGCCTTCTCTCTTTAAGTTGAATGCACCGCAAGAATAAAGAGAAAGAGCATAAAATCCTCCCAAATGACTTGAAACCAAAGCAAAATCTGATGTTTAAAAGCTTAATATGTTGGTAAAAATTACCAGCATCACGGCCCCACCATTGACTAGGTTGACCCGTAAGAAGGTCAAATTTCGGTGGTCGGATGCTTGTGAGAAAGAGGTTTGGGAGTTAAGACTCGACTCACTCGGCCCTCATTATTGACTGTCGGAGGGCACAAATGGCTTCATTGCGTATTTCGATGCTTCTAAAGTTTGTCTTGATTGTGTGTTGATACAACATGGTAAGGCCATTCTCGTATGCCTTTAGGCATCATAAGACCCGCTTGAGAGAGGTATCAGATAGATGACCTAGAGTTGGCTTAGCGTGGTGTTTCTTAGTGAAGATTTGGAGAATTATTTATATGGGGTTCATGTGGACCATTTATAGACACAAAAGCCTAGTAAGTATTTACTCAAAAGAATCTGAATTTGCGACAAGAGAAAGCTGAACCTTCTCAAGTAGTACGGCAGCGAGTGTGCTTTATCATCCTAACAAGGACCGTGTAGTACGGATTCTCTTTGTAGGTTGTCCATGGAGAGTGTGTCCTATTCTGAGGATGGGAGAAAAGATTTGGCGAAAGGATGTCTATAAGGTTGCTCGTTCGGGAAACCTCCTTGCTGATTCATCGGTAGTGGGTTATTGTTGAGTGGGTCGGAGTATTCATTGATGATGGAGGTTAAATAAAAGAAGATAGGATCTATCTTGGTGAAGTTGAAGGAAGGTTTGTCCGGAATTAGAAAGTAGAGGTTTTCCCAAGGGGAGATGGTGTACTCAGATATCAGAGTGATTGTGTATTCCAGGCAATAGGTGACTTAAGAGAGCGAGATATTGGAAAAGCTCATGGCTTTCGTACTTTGTTCATCTAGGTGCCACCAGATGTATCGTGATCTACGGGAATCCCATTGGTGGAATGGCATGAAAGAAAAATATAGCGAAATTTGTGGCTAAGTGCTCGAATTGCCATGGTGAAGGTTGAGCATTAGAGTCTTGGAGGTATGCTTCGGGATATCGGACATTCCTACTTAGAAGTGGGAAGAGATCAATGTGGACTTCATTACGGGGTTGCCTCATACTCGTCGACAGTATGACTCTATGTGGTGGGGTGTGGACGAGGCTAACCCGTCGGCCATTTCTACTTGTCAAAACTACGGATTCAGCCGAAGTTATGCTAGAATCTACATTTTGGAGTTGGTTTAGTTTCATGGAGTTCCTTTGTCCATCATCTTAGATAGGAGTACCTAGTTCACCTCTCGGTTTTGGAGATCATTTTAGAAGGGACCTGGTACATAAGTAAGCATCACCCGGCTTTTCCGCAAACAGACGGATGGTCAAGCGGAGCAAACCATTTAGAGTCTTGAAAGGCTATGTTGAGTGTGTGTGATTGATTTTAATGGTAGTTGGGATAATCACTTGTCTCTCATCAAGTTTGCCTACAATAACGATTATCACTCCAACATTCGAGATGGTTCCATTTGAGGCTCTTTATAGGCGGAGCGTAGATCACTTATTGGATGGTTCGGTAGGTAAGGCTGCATTGATAGGGCCAGATTTAGTTCATGGGTCATGGAGAAAGTGCTTATTAGGGAAAGGTTAAAAACAGCTCAAACTCGACAAAAATCTTATACGGATGTTAGGAGGAGAGTGCTTGATTTTGAAGTTTATGATTGGGTGTTTTTGAAGGTGCTCATATGAAGGGAGTCATGAGGTTCAATAAGAAAGGGAGCTTAGTCATTGATATATTGGTCCTTATGAGGTACGGCGAGTAAACAGGTGGCATATTAGTTGAGGTACCGGCAGAGTTAGGTTCGGTACATCAAGTTTTCTATGTATCCTTGTTGATAAAGTACATTGGTAGCAACTTTAGTTGTTGAGGGAAATCCTCGAGGTGAGATAGCCTTACCTTGTCATGGCCAGGAGAGGGGACACGGGACAAGGGACTAAGAAGATTTAAGTCAACCCATGTGAGCATTCACTAGTTCGTTCAATAAACATGAAGAAACATAAATATAAACCAAGGGGAAGTCTAACTTAACATAACAACGAGAATGAACATCGAAAATTTGAATACATATCTAATAACCCTCTAATACGGACGGGCGTGGGACAACATCCCCAACTAGCTCAAAAATACTGAAACTGAAAAACGCTCAAAATAACCAAAGTCTAGTCCTCAGAGATAAGGACTCTCCAAGCAAGCAAATGCCCCAACTGCGAGAGGCGGCTACCACAAACGGGCGGAGCACAGACGTCCTTCATCATGAAACGATGCGGCATAAAATATGTGGTTTGTACATGTAATGTACCAGTATGCAGGTAAGTAATACAACTAGAGCAATACTAGTCTTTCAAAACAAGTCATATATATATGATAGCCTTTAAGGGTAAGAAAAGATCACAAGCATTCATTATGAAATCATTCTTATCTAATACATGGTCATGCATGAATTTAGAACCTCATGACTAAATCGAATGACTCAAGCTAAATCATAAAATTTATATCAAAAGCTGAACAATGAGTCAAACCTTTCTTTTCAAACATGCATGCACAAGATAATAATCATGAATAATGGATATGCGAGATTGAATAATATAGACAGTAGGAGACTTATCACTTAACAGACATACCACGATAGAACTTACGTGGTCCCAGCTATCACTAAAGTGGGTAGAGTCGTCCATAACCTTGCTAGGGCAATGGACGATACATGAATATCGATATCAAGCTCAAGGGCCAGCAGGCGGTGATAACTCACAAGGGATGTCCCAATAATATGATGGAATCAGCCTCTACGTTGGTGCGTAGTTGACGGGGCATAGGGTAGTCGACTCTTAACCCGCTCGGTTCTAGACTCTTCTCCCAAAACATGCAATGCTCTACATCAGATATAAATATAGCAACATCGTATAGTCACGAAGCTCAACATGAAGTCATGCACAAACTCCAGCATGGTATGATGAAGCTCAACAATGTCATCTAGACAAAGCTTAGAATAGAATCATGCTTAAACTAGAGCATCATAGCGAAATGAAACTTTTAACCCGCATACATCTCTCAATTATGAATTCATGCATATGAGAAGCTTTACTACGACACATACCACAAGCTTAAGAATAGTGGGAGGCTTTTCTCCAAAATCATGTGGTAAGGCTACTTTAGAAATATCACCTCGTTATCATCAACATAGGGACCTTGCCCAAAGCCTTATCATGCTTGGAAACCATTCAATTCATTTGAAAATATTATAATTTGGGATATTTCACTCCAAAACAAGTAATAAAAACAATTCAAGTGAAATCATATCCTTACTCAACATTTGGGCACTACCCAAAAGCTTCATTATACTCGGGTCAATTCAACCTTCTTTGAAAGCATTATCAAAAATCATCGGTAAGTTTAAAACATTCTTTTCATCATCTTCTCCATAATCATCACATTCTAATAGGAACTCCCCACACATGAGCGTTTTAGATTAAATTTTTAGAAAATAATTTTTGTAAAAAAATTAAGTTAGAATCCGCCCAAGCTCGATGAATCATCAATATCGACTCAATTAATCATACCCATAAGTAGAAAATGTAAGAATCATTCAATTGAATGAAAACCCATACTAGATCATCTCAAATAAATAAAAAATTGATAGGAATGGGCTTGGGTGTGGAAGAAAGCATCCACGCTGGCCTTACATACACACGAATGAAGAATCCTAACTCTTCCTAATTGCCCGAGATAGAGATTTCCCTTAGCGTTGAAATTCTCCTCACTTTCTTCCCTTCAAGATCTCACCCTTGCATGCATGAAGAAAATGGCCTACATGGGTCTTTCGGCTTAAAAACCTCTATTACGAGCTTAACGACATAGTATAGGCCCCTTAAAACTTAGGAATTACGGAAAAGCCCTTCTTAAATAGGCTGAAAATAGCATCGAAGGGTCTAATGGACGGCGACGACTCGTTACTAGAGGCTCATGATCAGTTGCTTCACCCAGTCACAGTGCACTACTTCATCATTCATGAAAACTCCATAGATCTTGGTAAAGGCCCGGCCCTAACGGTCGGTGGGAGTACGACGAGTTGTTGGGTGCCATCAAATCAAGTACACTAGATAAACTGCTGTCCTTCTCACAAGGAACACCCCACGGCGGCCGACGGCTCGTGTTGACTAACCATGTCGTTACATCACCCGTGAGGATCTCGAGTCCTCCATTTATCCCGGGCCTTCCCAGCGAGTCACTTGACGAGGTGGTTTGGCCTCTCACGAGTCGTTAAGTGACCCGTTACATAGCTAACGCAACATTTGATTTTTCTTGATTCACTTAAGATTAGATTTTTGAATTCCCTAGGTAATAACAATATCTCCCTCTTGGGAAAATTCATCCTCGAATGTTAAGCAATGGAAAACCCATAAAAACAATCACCATAAAAATATAGATTGTAATCAATGATTTTCAGGTCGAAAAGCGTGCAACGACTACCCCAGAAGACGCATAGATGGTGAGTTCGGACACCACATACATATAACATATCATAAAACAAACTTATTCGCATGAATAGAACATGAAAAACTAAATAGAGATTTAGGGAAAAAATTTGATACCTCAAATGGAAAGTGAGCAGTGAACAAATGGGGGTGTTTAGCCATCCTTATCAGCTTCGGCCTCCCACGTGGCTCCTCGACATGCTTTGCTTCCTCCATCACACCTTACGAGGCTACTTCTTGTTCATCAGCCTTTGAACTTGTCGATTCGAATTTGTCGGAATTTCTTCATAGCGAGGCTATCTTTCACACCAATGCCGTCTATCGGAACCACCAAGGCTAGATCACCCAAGAAATTTTTCAAAAGTGATACATGGAACACGGGATGAATGGAGGCCGAATTCCGAAGGCAAAGTCCAACTCATACGCCACCTTACAAACTCTTTTCACAACTTGGTAGGGACTAGCATAGCGGGGGCCGAGTTTCACCTTTCTTTCGAACCGCATGACTCCCTTCATAGGACATACCTTTAGAAACACTCAATCGTCTACACCAAACTCCAAATCACTTCTTCTCACATTAGTATATGATTTATGATAGATGCAGTGGTTTTCAGGCGGGTCCATATCCAGCTGGAACTTTCACCGTCGCCTCGTACATAGAATCTGGACCTATCATGCTGCCTCGCAACCTCGAGCCATCGATGGGAGATACGCACCTTCGCCCAGTAGAGAGCCTCGAATGGTGCCATTTGGATACTGTAGTGATAAACGCTGTCTTTATAAGCAAACTCGATCAAAGGTAAATGATCATCCCGACTACCCAGTGAAATCATAAAGCATTCCCTAAACGTATCCTCAAGAGTATGAATGGTTCGTTTCGCTTGGCGTCCATCGAGGTGAAAACTTGTATAGCTTAACACTGAGTCTTGAGACCTTTTTGAAACGAACGCCAGAATTGAGAAGTAAACAAAGTACCTCAATCCAAAATAATAGAAAGGGCACTCCATGAAGCCGAACCAACTCACTAGAATATACAGCGCTTAATCGTTTGTTGAATGCAGTGCAGATGGTAGCCTTGGTCAGCTTTGTCCACCACAGCAAATGGAGTCGTATTCTTGGCGAGTACGGAAGACATGTAATGGGGTCCATATTGATTTCTTCCTACTTTTCCAAGTGGGGATGAAATATCTGAAGTACCTCTAGTCTTTGATGCTCGTCTTTTACTTCTAGCGCCGGTTGGACATTTTTCTATAAACTCATAATATCCCTTTTCATACCATCCCACAAATAAATTTATCGCAAATCATGATACATTTCATGGATCATGGATGAATAGAATATCGGTACCATGTGCCTCATTTTAATATCAAACTCTCGGATTAAACATATGATGGAGCCCTAGTAAATTAGAACACGATCTCCCCCTTGGGAGAAGACCTCCCACTTTCGATTAGCCTGCTTGCCTCCTTCGGCTTCCTCAATATTGGATCCTCATCTTTCCTTGATTTAACATAAACTACAGAGATTAATGCTGACCCGTTATGCACAACCGCCATTGGTCGAATCGTCGATCAACTCCCAACCTTGCAAGCGGTGAACATGCTTCACCAACTCCTTTTTTTCCCCCGTACACATAGGATACACTCTCCATTGAGAGTCTACTAAGTGCATCCAAAACCACGTATCTTTGCCTGGTGGTAAAGGACCCTCCGCGTCATAATCCTTAAGTAACTCCAACCACCTCAACACAAGTGATTTAGATCCTTACACTTTGAACAAATATTGCAAGCTCTTGTGGTCCATAAATACATCCATGTGGACCACATTACAAGTAATCTTGCCATATCTTCAATACGAACACTTACCAGTAGCCCAATTCAAGATCGTGGGTCAGATAATTCCTTTCATGCACTTTTAGCTATCGAGAGGCATAAGCTATCACTCCCTCCCCCTTGTTGCATCAATACACACCCAAGTCCAACTTCAGAAAGAATCACAATACACCGCTGAAGCAATTGTTACCCTCGGGTAGGTCAATGCGCGGGTGCTGAGGATCGAGCCTTCAACTCTTGGGAAGCTTTTCTCACAAGTCTCCAACCATTGGAACTTCACCTTCTAAGTCAACTTAGTAAGGCACTACAATGGTTGAGAAAGCCCTTAACAAACCTTGATAGCGGTAGCTAAGCCCGAAACTCCCGATATACGGAAGGATAAGCAGGTGCAGCCCGATTCTTCCGTCTCGATTTTGCGAATCTACTTTTATGCAGCGAATCTACTTTTATGCCTTCGCTAGACACCACATGGCCCAAGAATGCCATGGAGTCCAACCAAAACTCACACTTGCTGAACTTTGCATACAATTGGCGGTCCTTTAGGGTCTGGAGCACTACTCTCAAGTGAGTGGCATGTTCCTCCTCGCTCCGAGAGTATACCAAAATGTCATCAATGAACACGATGATGCACATATCCAAATATGGCTTGAACACCCTGTTCATTAGGTCCATAAAAGCTGCAGGAGCATTCGTAAGTCCAAAAGACATAACTACAAACTCGTAATGACCATACCGTGTTTTGAATGCCGTCTTTGGGATATCACTCTCCCAAACTCTGAGCTGATGATACCAAGATCTAAGATCTATCTTTGAGAAACACCTAGCACCCTGAAGCTGATCGAACAGATCATCGATCCTGGGTAAGGGATACTTGTTCTTGATAGTGACTTTGTTCAACTATCGATAATCAATGCACATACAAAGGGAACCATCTTTCTTCCGAACAAATATTATTGGTGCACCCCATGGGGACTGGCTCAGTCTAAAGAAACCCTTATCTAGAAAATCCTTTAATTGATCCTTCAATTCTTTTAGCTCGGTTGGAGCCATCCTGTAGGGTGGAATAGAGATAGTTTGCGTATTGGGAAGGAGGTCAATACAGAAATCAATCTCCCGCTCGGGAGGAATACCTGGTAAATCATCAGGAAAGACCTCTGGATACTCACGTACTATTGGAACTGACTGGATAGTCGGGGTTTCAGACTCCACATCTTTAAACCTAACTAGATGATATATATAACCCTTAGAAATCATCTTCCTGGCCTTGAGGTAGGAAACGAATCGACCTACAGGCACAACTGAACTACCCTTCCATTCTAAAATTGGCTCACTCGGAAATTCGAACTCACTGACCGAGTCCTACAATTAATGGAAGCATAACAAGCATACAACCAATCCATGCTGAGAATAATATCAAAATCGGTCATGGATAACTCTACCAGATCTGCTGAGGTGACCTTATGGAGAACCAAGATCGGGCAATCTCTATACACCCGTCTAGCTATAATTGAGTCACCTACTGGAGTAGAAACCAAGAAGGAGTCTGACAAGACATCGAGACTGACTCCGAAGCTACTGGCTACATAAGGTGTCACCAAGGACAAGATAGCCCATGGATCTAACAATGCATCAACATCAACATGGAAGACTCGTAATACACTAGTAACCACGTTCGTAGAGACCTCCTAATCCTGACGGGATGCTAGGGCATAGAATCTATTTTGGCGCTGACGGCCAGCTGCGCTGGTAGATGCCCCCTGATGTGCTGAGTGAGGGGGTGGGGCTGCTGAACTAGAAGCTGGGCCACAACCCCCAACCTGATCTTGTCTCACTACTGGACAATCTCTAGGCATGTGTACAGGTTGCCCACACCCAAAACACGCACTTGAACCTGCAAAGAACTAGCTTGTATGCCGTCGGCCACACCTGCGACAAGCTAGAATACTTGAATCTGTAGGTCTGATGCTCTGACCCCTCGAGCCTGACGCTCACACTCTCTGATCATGCCTAGATTGATATGGCACACTCAAGGCTGATGAATCTAGGGCATATGATCTTGGGTGAGTCTGTTAACGGAGCCCACCGCAGGACCTCTATTGGGAAAATCTGTGGTCCTCAGTCCTGGCCCTCTTGGCCACTCTCTCTGGAACGTGCCACCTCCATCTGCTGTGCGTACAACACCATCCGAGGGAAGTCCATATCCTGATAGAGCATAGCAATCCTGCATTCCTTATCCAAGTAACCTGCTATCCCATGCACAAACCTGCTCACTCGCGCCCTCTGATCAGCCACTAACTCAGGAACATACTTCGATAGGCAAGTGAACTCAAGGGAATACTCGAGTTCCGTCATCCTCCCTTGCTTCAGATTTATGAACTCAGCTGCCTTTAGCTCCCTCATCTCCCGAGGGAAGAAAAGATTAAGGAACGCAACCTAAAACTCCTCCCAAGTGACTGGACCTGCTCCGGGGACCTTGCTATCCTTCCATTGACGGAACCAGATATGCGCAACCCCCTTCAATCGGTAGGAGGCCAACTCTACACACTCAACACTGATCACCCCTATAACTTGGGTGATCTTGAAAATCTCATCAATGAAGTCATATGGGTCCTCAGCTACCTTGGACCCCAAGTACTCCGGCGGGTTCATCCTCAAGAAGTCCCTGACTCGAGTCGCCGCTGCATTGCCATTCTGCGTATCATGCGCAACAGCCTGCTGATTGACCTGAGCGGTCAAGGCCTATGCAAGCATCTGGATAGCGGCCCAGAACACAGCGTGAGCAGTTGGCTCCGGTTCTTGAGGCTCCTAAATTGGTGGGACCTGATGATGCCCACGACCCATGCCATCCTCATGACCTTCACCATCTCCATTTCTCCTTCCATTCATCCTTCGAGGAGCCATGATTCTGCAATCGTGAATAGCATGAATTAGAGGGGTAGAAAGACTCTTATTCACACGACATAGATCATTAAAGATGGGAACATTTCCTAGAACATTTCGTAGCCTCTTCGTCATAAGTGTGGCGCGCTTCACACCCATGAAAAAGACTCTACTTAACGCGACTTTCAGACTCCCTAGGACACTTCAAACCTATTGCTCTGATACAAAGTTTGTCACGACCCGATAGGGGACCTGAATCGTAGACACGAGACAAGGGACCCTGAGAGACCCCAAGTCAACCCATGGCATAAGCATTCACTAGCTCGTTCAATAAACATAAAGGAAACATAAATATAAACTCAGCAGAAGTCTAACTTAACATAACAACATAATGAACATTTGAAGCTGAATACATATCTAAGTCTGATAAGCCTCTAATCTGGATGAGCTGATGGGACAACACCCCTAACTAGCTTGGAAATACTGAAACTGAAAATACGCACAAAATAATTGAAAGTCTAGTCCTCGGAGGATGAGTACTCACTAAGAAAGCAAATGCTAACTCTAATAGGCAGTTACGAACGGGGCTGAACCTAAGAACCCGATCATGCATCATGAAATGATGTAGCATAGAAAGTATGCAGTCAGTACGTGGGATGTACCGAGTATGCAAGGTAAGTAATACCGCTGGAGAAATACGAGTATCTCAAAACAAGTCATACATATATGATAACCTTTAAGGGTAAGAGAAGATCACAAGCATTCACTATGAAATCATTCTTATTTAATACATGGGCGTGCATGGCTTTAGAACTTCATGACTAAATGGAATGACTCAAAGCTAAATCATAACATTTACATCAAAAGCTGAACAATGAGTCAAACCTTGCTTTTCAAACATGCATGCGTAAGATAATCATCATGAGTAATGGATTTGCAAATTCAAATGATATAGACAGTGGGAGACTCATCACTTAAACGACATACCACGATAGATCTTACGTGGTCCCAACTATCACACTCAAGTGGGTAGAGCAATCCATAACCTTGCCAGGGCGATGAAAGATACCATGATATTGATATCAAGCTCAATGGGCCAATCGGGCTAGGGATAGCTCACAAGGGAGGTCCCAATAATATGATGGAATCAACCTACGTTGGGGAGTAGTTCTGGGACATAGGGTAGTTGACCCTTAACCCACTTTGGGCTAGACTCTTCTCCAAAAACATACAATGCTCTACATTGTATAAATACGAAGCTCAACATCATCTAGTGACGAAGCTCAAAATGAAGTCATGCATAAAATCAACATCGTATGACGAAGCTCAACATTGTCTATTGACAAAGCTCAATATGAAATCATGCATGCATTAGACATCATATAAATATGAAGCTCAACAATGTCATCTTGACAAAGCTTAGATTAGAATCATGCTTAAACTCAATATCATGTGAAATGAAGCTTAATGGCGACATACATCTCAATTATGAATTCATGCATATGAGAAGCTTTACTACGGCACATACCACAAGCTCAAGAATAGTGGGAGGCTTTTCTCAAAAATCATGTGGTGAGGCTACTTTAGAAATATCACAAATCAACATACCCAAAATATTATCATTCTTGGACCCTTTCAATTCATTTGAAAACATTATAATTTGAGAGATTTCACTCCAAAAAAAGTAATTAAAACAATTCAAGAGAAATCGTCATCCATACTCAACATTGGCACTACCCAAAGCTTCATTATACTCGGGTCAATTCAACCTTCTTTGAAAATATTTTCAAAATCATGGGTAAGTTTGGAAACATGCTTTTCAGCATCTATTCCATCATCATCACCACATTCTATTAGGAACTCCCCACACATGGGCATTTTAGATTCAATTTTTAGAAAATAATTCTGTAAAAGAAATTAAGTTAGAATCCATCCAAGCTCGATAAATCCTCAATATAAACTCAATTAATCATACTCATGAGTAGATATGTAAGAATCATGCAATTGAATAAAAACCCATACTTGATCATCTCAAATAAATCACAAATTGATAGGGAATGAGCATGGGTGTGGAAGAGATCACCCACTCATAGCCTTACATACTTGGGAATGAAGAATCCTAACTCTTCCTAATTGCCCAAATGAGATTTCCCTTGAAAACGTTGAAATTCCCCTCACTTTCTTCCCTTCAAGCTCTCACCCTTGCATGCATGAAGAAAATGGCCTAGATTGGTCTTTCTAAGCATAAAAACCTCTATTACGAGCTTAAAACGACATAGTATAGGCCCTTAGAACTTAGGAATTACGGAAAAGCCCTTACTGAAATCGCTAAAAATAACTGTTAGTAGGTCCTAATGGACAACCTGACGACTTGTTACTAGGGCTCATGATCCGTTGCTTCACCCGTCAAGTGCACTACCTCGTTATTCATGAAAACTCCACTGGCTTGGTAACAGCCCACCTAACAGGTCATTGGGACTGACAACGAGTCATTGGGTGCCATCCGTCAAGTACACTGGATAAACTTCAGTGTCCTTCTCTAGGAACACCCCACGACTGACCTGACGACTCGTGCTGACTGACTACGAGTCGTTACATCGCCCGTGAGGACCTTGAGTCCTCCATTATCCTAGGCCTTCCCCAAAGTCACTTGCGACTCATTTGGCCTCTTCACGAGTCGTTAAGTGACCCATTCTGCAACTGCTGCAACAATTTTTAATTTTTCTCCTTATTCACTTCCGAGTCCAATTTTTGAATTCCCTAGGTATAACATACCTATGAGGAGGTTCTGGTGGAGATCCTTGATTGTTAGGTTTGGAAGTTGAGGAATAAGGAAGTAGCTTCAGTGAAAGTTTTCTGGAGGAAATAGTTTGTTGTGAAAGTTACATGGGAAGCCAAAGTAGACATGATGGCTAGATACCTGCATCTTTTCCCTTCCGGCTTAGTTCCAACATGAGGTACTAGTTTTCTCCTTAGTACTCTATTCAGTTTCATGTGAAGTTCATGTTTCTCAGTCCCTTTCATGATATAGAATGCATGTACGTTCATGAATTTAGTTCAGTCATGTATCTCAATTTTGAGTCTGTCACTCCATCAGTTTTTAATCTATAGCTTTTAATTCTGGGATTGCAGCTCTTTTCTCACCTTTTCAGCATAATTAGTATCCATTCGAGGACGAATGTTCCCAAGGGGGAGATAATGTAACACCCTAAAATTCCCTATGATCAAGCCTTGAAATTGTAGCAGAATCAGAAGAAAAATTTGCAATTTTCCTCAGAACGACTCATTGTACGAGTCGTGGTTTTAAATCACGGGTCATGGGAGCAGTCATGGTATGCAGCAGTTCCTCCTAGTCTAGTGATGATGACTTGTGGTACGATTAATATGAGGTAGTAATGAGTCATGGTATTGTTCGTCCGGAAGAAGCCCAAAAACAGATGAAAGGTGAACTGACCCATACCACAAGTCGTGGTTGGATGGTATGACTCGTGGTTAGATATAGTGGCTTAGGTCTACTGGAGGAAATTAGATGTAATGAGTCAAGGTATGACTCACTTTACAAAACAATGAGTCGTGATGAGTGTCCATTTTACGAAAATCGGATAACCAAAAAATGGGACTGGCAAGCAACGAAAGGAAACAACGAGTTGTTGTCAGGTGGACGACTCGTGATACCATGCAGTCAGCTTTTTTAATTATATTTTCCCAGGGTTATTTTCATAAACTCCTAATATTCTAACCACTAAGTCCTTATTTTCAAAACAACAGTAGATTGAAGGTCCTCTCAAGATCAAGCTAGGGTTCTTCCTCAAATCTCTTCAATCTTTCTTTAGTTTTCCAGACAAGCTTAAGAGTCAATAACCCAGGTATATAGGGTTATGAATGGGGGAAATTCTTCCATCCGTATGCCCAATTTCATCCCTATTCTATGATGAAGTCTCCAGTTATGTCATGTTAAGATTCTAGGGTTTAACCCAATTCATTGCAATCTTCCATGCTATCTGTAGGGTTCAATTCTCTCATGTATCAATTGATGATTTATGCCTATTAGGGTAGAATTTACTCTCAATTTAATCAGTAATTCATGATTTTAAATTTATGAATATAATTCCCTATTATGCATGATTTATGAATTTCAAGCTTATGGTTCATAAAAAGAATTACCCGACCCATGATCTTGAGTTGGCCGTG
>JACEIK010000169.1:159951-186416 GCA_018107945.1 Datura stramonium | reverse complement strand
ATGAGATTCAAGTTCAAGTATCATGGCCAACTCTATGGTATCTTTTCATGAATATTTCACCCATGTCAAGTATGATTATGATTTCATATTTCATCTAGTCCATGCAAGTTCAAGTATATTTTCATGAAAATTATTATGATCCATGTGCATATTTTTGGGAGTAGTTTCTACCACCGAGTAGGCTAGGGGTTCAGGAAAACCCCAAGTCTCTAAACTACGTGCCACCATAGGTATATATTCATGTTAAGACCCTACAGGGATTCACAAGTGATATCACGCCTTAACCTTTGCTAGCTTGGAAAGCTTGGGACCGTTGTGCTCATTTGAGCGAGAGTGTTGGGGAATCATCTAAGCTCTATCATTATTGTATCCGTTATTATAAAGCCTCCCACTGTTCCTCATGTTTTTAGTTACTTATGTTCCTGTCTTATGGTACAATATTTTATGGCATATTTTACCCATTGATCACTCTATGTGTTTTCACTTGTGATTTCAAGTATGGTCTGTTACATGATTTCTATTTCTAAACTTTGGGTTATTTTGTTCAGATTATAATGGATATCTCTTGATTATGATTATTTCAATAATATGATGTTTAGCATATTCTCCTTACTCTCATTCTCTATCTTTTTTTTATATTCATGATTTCAGACCATTGTTTTATTAGCATATTTTGCTTTCTCTACATACTTAGTACATTTAAAGTACTGACTGCATACTCTTCGCTATATTTTCTCATGATATCGGTTTAGGTGATCCGTCACAATCTGATCGTTAGCTCGTTCCTGCTCGTTCCAGTTTTATCCTAATTTTAGTGAGTCCTCATGATCTAAGGACATTAGTTTTTTATTATGTGTCTTTTGTTCTTGTCTTTTAGTTTCAAACTTAGTGAGCTAGTTGGGGTTTGTCCCATCAGCTCATCTGATATTTAGAGGCTTTCCAGACAATTATGTATAGATGGTTAAGTGATGTTGGCTTTCGTTTACGTTCATGTTGATATGCTATGCAGACTTCCGCTTATTCCATGTTCATACTTTATTTCAAATTAGTAAATCACTTATTCATGTTATGTATGCGCCAAGGGTTAGCTTGGAACCGTTCGTGGTTCTAGATCCCGTGTCTTGATCCAAGATCCTAGCTTGGGTCGTGTCAAAAGGATAAAAATCTTATAACAATACTTAGTCATAAGCTGAAATTAACACTATATTGTCTGAAAGCCTCTGCTGGTCTGATAAGCTACTGGACAAGTCCCCAGCTAACTCCAAGATTTGAAACTCAAAATATACTGGAATAAAGGAAACATAACTCTCTTCCTCGAAGGATGAGGACTCGCCACTATAAACTGATCGAGTCTGGAACGTGTCTCACAAAGGGACTGAGTCTGACTACTTGGATCTATTTAAAAAATTATATATCACATAATGTTTACGGTCAGTACTTGGAATGAACTGAGTATATGAGAAATGTAACAAGAAACGAGAACGTACAATGAATCTTAGAAAAGACTATACATAAGCTCAGGTTATGTACAATGTCCTTTCTGAGATGCATGAGTACTGGCATGAGATGCTAGTTTGAAAACATTTAATAAAACACAAGTAAATCTAGGTTTTAGGATTATGTACATGTATAGAAGACTAAATCTGAAATCATAAATGGAAAACTGTAACTGACATAACTGCATTGAAAATAATACTAAATTATTTTATGGGAGAGCCTATTAATCGAGAAACTCCAAAGTGAGCGTCATAGAGCCCAACTTGTAACCCCGATTGGTAGGGCATTCATACTTTGTTAAGGGTAAGAACTATTACTTGCATGATATTACTCATGATTTAGGGAGACAGTCTCCAATAATGATGGCCCCTGCATGCGCCTAGTGAGGCAAGGGAGACTCTCTTAAATAACGAGGTTCCTATTTCCTCGAGCTAAGGAAAATATTCTATAATAGTGAGGATCCCTTATCCTACGGCGACACGTAGTTGTAAGATTTGGGTACACTGGAACCCTGGCATACTCCGTGCTAAGTACTACTCCCAACTAAACATAAAGATACATGTAAACTAATAAATCTGAAACAAATGTCCTAAAACTAGTCGAAATCACTTTATCTAACAAGGATCCTGAGATCCTAAAGGACCATGAACATGCTAATACCGAGGGCTCATAACTGATGTTCTAAGACTAGTCAGGGCTACTTTCTAACTAGCAAGAGGCTTTAGAATCATAAACATGCTAATCATACCGAATTCATGAAAATATAGACCGAAATCATAGTATAAATCATATGTATGGAACTTATGGAAAAATCATATATTTCAAAGAGCCATATTTTTTTAAAAAGTTCTAAATCAGAGTTGAGTCTTAGAAATCATGTTATTATTATATTATGGACATAAAACATTAACCTGATAGAGAAATCATCGACATACATAGTTATTGATCATAAGAACTTGAAAGACATGGCTAATCATAGAAGATTTCATATGTAGAATCAAAACCCTAAGACATGTTTTATTAGAGGATTGAAGAATCTAGGGTTTATGAACTTAGTTGGGACACAAAGGTGAAAGGAACCATGGTTAAAGTCCTACATACCTAGTTGAAAGATCCCCCTAAAGATCTTGAAGCGTGCTGCACCTTGGAGATGAAACCCTAGTTCTTAAGCCTTGAAAGAAAAGGGGAGAAGAAGACTTACGAATGTTTTGTAATTGAATGAGGGATTAGATTAGAAAAACCACTTTAAGTCATCCCTTAGGATTTCCAAACAACATCACTTAAGAGTTAGAAAATAGAATTTTACTAAAATACCCCTAGAGATTCGTTATATAATTCTGGCCGTTAGTGGAAACGACCTACACAATGAGTCATTGTTTGTCTTAACGACTCGTTGGATCCATCCGTTGCTTCTGGAGCTAATTTGTGGTTTTCTGATTCTTCAACCAATGACCAGACTGGACGACCCATCCTCACATACCACGAGTCATTCTATGACTCGTGGTCAGTGGACCATCTTTGCACCTACACTGAGTTCCTTCCAACAGGTCATCATCATGGGTCTTCACTTGTCATAACGAGTCGTTACATCCTTCTGTTGCTACTAGGCCAAATTTTAATCCTTTTTGAACTCCACTTAATGACCCATCAAGATGATCTGTTACATGAGGTGTTGATTCATTTCTTGACTCATTTGTTTTGTAAAGTCTGGACTGCTGGTTCACAATAAGGAAAATAACGGGTTGTTGTTCCTAACAATGACTTTTTCCTTGAGTCATTCTGTGAGACATTTTTCTACTCTTCTACTGGTTTCTTGCTTCATCTCTATGATCTGATCTTAGGGACTCCTAGGGTGTTAAAATATCTCCCACTTGGAAACATTCATCCTCGAATGGAGGCTAAATAAGCTAAAAGGATAGGGAAAGAGTTGCAATCCCGGAACTAAAAACTGGCAGAGTGACTGACTCTAAATTGAGATACATGACTGAATTGAATTCGTGGATCATACATGCATGCTAAGACATGAGAAGAATTGAAGGATATGAAACTAGCATGAAACTGGGTAGAGTACTAAGAATGAATTATTTCCTCACACTAGAACTAAGCTAGTAAGGACAGAGGTATATATCTCAAAACTACTTTCTGATATTTGAATAGTTTACTTGATAACTGATCTGACTGAGAGTGAGATTGGGATGGATTTCTCAAGCAGTTATCTATCATTCTAGAAATTTAAACATGGGCATGAGTAGAATGTAACGTCGGCTGAAATAAGGGAAAAACATTTGAACAGGGAAAGATTGACATCCCATAGCGACTTATACCTCGTACTACAACTCCTGGATCTAACAACATGAGAGGATCATTATGAAAAGCTCATAATACTCGTGACTACCTTTGGTGAGTTTCGTCGATCCTGACGTGATGACAGGGAATAGAAGCAGTCCTAATGCTCTCCACCACCCGCACCAGTTGATGTGCCCTACTAAGATAGGCAGGCTGTCAGAGTTACTGAAGAGGTGGTTAGGGCTCTACATTCGCCCCATTTGGCTGCTAGGAAATCAATGAGCTTATGCCCCGACATGCCGCACCAGAAGCAAGCATTTGAACCAGCCATGCAATCTCTTAGGTGTTTCTTCCCACAGCTCTTGCAAACTGGATTTGTAATCTGCCTTACCCTGGGTCTATATGGGCACTAGCTATCGATGGTGCTGGGGCTGATGATCCCTTATGAGACTGTGAATGGTGTTCATTACTCATCCTTTGTTAAGAATATTCTAAGTCTCCTATCCTAGATTTCTTGCTCTCCCTCTCCATTTCCTTTATATTTTCCTCCTCATTCTGCTGGGCATGGATCATGAATCTAGAAATTTCCATGTCATTGATAAGCATAGCGGTCCTGCACTCCTTGAGCACTAAGTTTGATACTCTATTTACGAACTTGCTCATGTGATCCCTTGGCTCGACAACTATCTCTAGAGCATATTTTGACAACTAAGTGAACTTCAAAGCATACTCCTGCATGTCATGTCATTTTGTTTTAAGTTGAAGAACTCCACATCCTTTGCTTCCCTCAACTCCCGAGGAAAGAAATTGTCAAAGAAGGCTATCACAACCTCGTTCTAACTCACCGGAGCTGCACCTGCCCTACGACCTTCCTTCTATTGTCTGAACCATATATGATTTCTGTAATACCTCGAAATCTCTAAGATTAGACATGAGGGTTGAAACGGAGGAAATATGATTTTCTGCATCAGGTCACATGACAAGTCATCTAGTGAACTTTGAGCTGCACCAGAAGTTGTTAGGTTACTCATTGGAAGAAGGGAAGACTTGGTTGGATTTCTTGGTTTGGGGGTTGACCACAGGTGAGGCCACGAGACGTGATCAGCACCATGAGCCATTAGTTATCGATGCTCCGGAGTTTGCTCGAAGGTTGAAAGTTTTTCAGTGCTCCTAACGAATAGTCACCACAAGTGGTTGGGCACACCAAGTGTCGTGGTGTCCCTCGTGGTTACTAGTGATGAAGAGCTTCTAGTGTTGTCAATGATTTCAGACCACAAGTCATGGTCAGTGACGAGGGGTCATCCAGTCCCTCAGTGGGACTGGCAGTGTTGACTTCCTACGAATTTACTAAGGCATTTTTCATAATTCCTAAGTTCCTAAGGCCTAAACTACATCGTTTTAAGCTCAGTTAGGATTGTTTTAAAAGGGATTAGGTCATTCTAAATCACTCCTCTGCATTCAAGGCTAAAATCCATCAATTCTCCTTCAATTTTCTTTGGGCTTTCAAGAAAGAGTGTAAGATCAACTTACCTAGGTATGTGAGGCTATGAATGAGACTTCATTTCACTCTCATGCTCAAAATTCTTCTCCATTCCATGAATCTCACTTCTACATTTAAGTTTCATGATTTATGGGGTTTATCCCAATTCTTGTGAAATCCTCTATGATCTATCTATGGGTAAATGCCCTTTATGTATCAAATCATGCTTTATGGTCTATGGGCAGATTTTATAACTATTTTTTATTCTTAATCTATATTTTAAAATTTAATTGAATTATTCCCAATTATGCATGTTTCATGAAAAGTCAAGTTATAATGCTATTATTATTCTGATCTTATCAAGTCTAAAATTTATGATTTATGTTATGAATTCTCTTCAAGTACTGATCATGAATTTATGAATATCAAGTATATACACGTTTTACAAGTATGCATGGATTTCAAGATTTATGAATTTATGAATCTTGGCCAACTCATGGGCCCTTATTCATGGAAAATCACGTATTTCAAGTATGATTAAGTATTTTATGATGTAATTGGCCATGAACCTTATGAATGATTTATGATTATGATATGAGCCTCATGTGCATATTATTGGGAGAAGTTTCTAGCACCGGGTAGACCCGGTGTTCAAAGGAAAACCCCATGGTCTCAGAACTACGTGCCACCGTAGGTTTATATATATTTATTATTGGATCCCTGTGATATCATCATACTTCACGTCCCCTTTCCTAGCAAGACGGGGGCGGTCCTTACCACTTGGGAGAAATAGTGAGGAATCATTTAAGGCTCTATCATGATGGTGTCGGTTATGACGAGTCCTCCCATTATTCCTCATGATTTCTGCATTGTCATGTTATATTATTTTGGCTCAAGTTATGATTTTATAAGGTTTCTCTTATGATTATGGTTACAAACAAATTATGAATACTTTGAAAACCTTGAGCTCTCATTCTATGTTATGATATTTATTTCATGCTGATGCTGTCCTATCCTTATGAATTGTTATGTGTTTTAACTTGTCCATTTTACTTACCTTTCATGTTTGGTACATTCAAAGTACAGACCGCATACTCTATGCGATATCGTTTCATGATACAGGTCCAAGAGATCAGCCTCAGCCGCATCATTAGTCTTGCTTTCCTCTCAGACCTGTGTTAGTCGGGATTGGTGAGTCCTCATCCTGCGGGGACATTCAGTTGTCTATAGTCATGTTATTTCAGTTACAGACTTTCTTTTGTCGAGATAGTTAGGGGTGCTGTCCCATCGGCTCATCAGTTATGTTAGAGCCTATTCAAACACTATGTAGAAACCAACTTGTCATCGTTGACTCTCTTTTAGATTGATATGTATGCAAAATTCCGCTTAAGTATGCTTTAATATTATATCAATATCTGCTAATAATATGCTCTTAATCGTTATGTTCATGTCATGGGTCGACTTGGAGCCTATTAGGGTTCCTTGTCCCGTGTCTTTATCCCGGCCTATGTTCGAGTTGTGACAAGCTCCCCCTTTAGCTAATAGGAGGCTAAGTGTGCATCCTCCTCCCCATATATTCCTATAATCTGGGTGATTTTCTGAATCACGTTAATGAAATCTTGTGGATCCTCACCCACCTTCAACCCAAAGAATTTTAGTGGGTTCATTCAAATGAAATGTCGCACCCTTGCCGCAATAAATTCCCGTTAAGGTTCACGGGTGCCACTACCTAATAGTTGGCCTATGCTATGACGGCCTGCACCGACACCTGGAATATAGCCCGAAACTCTGCATGGGTAACCTTCTCATCCATCGGGTCCGCTGGGTTGGTGGGGCTGGCTGGTGCCCTTTATCATTTCTTCTTCCATTTGTTTGTCGGGAAGGCATTGTCTGCGAATCCGTAAAACATGATTTAGTAAAGGGACTTTTAGAGTTTTGCACTCTATGCAAAATAAGAATCATGAATAAAGGGAGTATTTCCTAAAAAAACCCTTGTAGTCACTTCCTTATAAGTGTGGCACACTTTACACCCATGAAAAAGACTACTTGACGCTGCTTTTAGACACCCTAGGACACACCTAAACTTTTGCTTTGATACCAAGTTTGTCACGACCTAAGCATAGACCCCGAACGAGACATGGGACTTAGAACAACAAACGTCTCCAAGATAACACATTGCATAGCATAATTCTAACATAAATAACACTAATACAACATATCTGAGTGAAAGCTTAACTGAAATTTAACTAATAGAAAGAAAAATAAAAAGCTGATAACAGCATTGAGTCATTAGTTGAAACTAACACTACACTATCTGAATGTCTCTACCAGTCTGATGACCTGCTGGGACAAGTCCTCAGCTAACTCCAAGATCTGAAACTAGAAATATACTGAAATAAAGTAAACATAACTCATATCCTTGAAGGATGAGGACTCACCACTATCAGTTGATCGAGTCTGGAACGTGTCTATCCGCGGGGCTGAGCCTAACTACCTGGATATATATATATATATATCATAAAACAGTTTAGGATATAAAGTATGTGGTCAGTACTTGAAATGTATAGAGTATATGGGAAATGCAACTGGAAACAAGAACGTACAATGAATCTGAGAAAAGACTATACATAAGCATGGTTGAATGCATAAGCTGAGGTAAAGTACCATGAATACTTACATGTGATGCTAGTTTTATAAAATTTTAGTGAAACACAAGTAAGTCTAGTTTTTAGGGTCATGTACATGTACTGAAGAAAGAATCTAAAATCATAAACTAAAAACTGTAACTGACATAACTGCACCAAAAATGAAACTGAACTATACTGTGAGAGAGCCTATTAACCGACAAACACCAATATGAGTCTCATGGAGCCCAACCTGTAACCCTAGTTGGAAGGGCGTTGGTACCTTGCAAAGGGTAAGTGATGTCGCCCAAGCGCATGTAAGCTCACGTGGTCGTCAAGTAATATTAGACGGCGAGGTCCTAATATCGATCCCTTAGTGATTTGTAAGATTAATTGCTTAAGGTTAACACTTTATTTAACTATTCTAACAGACACAGATGAGCATGGGAAATGTCTTGGAGATTTCACTACTAAATCTTTAAAAGTAAATTAACTAATGAATTGAATGATTTTTCACAAATATTGTAATTCAAATGATGATGAGAATATATGGTCTTGGCACTTTTGCAACCAAGTTGAGTTTTAGGATTTGAATATGCTAAACTAACTCTTTCTATGGTTGCTAGATGCAAGTTACTATCCCATTTCCCAAACATGCAAGAAATATCTCATGAACGTTAACGCCTGTATTCCTATGGTCGTAGAAGAAACATGAGACAGCGGTTGTGCCTACTTGTATTCAACCGAATAGGGTTGAAGGGTATATTCCTATCCTCGACAACGAAATCTCACCTGAACCCATTACCCAAAGATCATTGAACCTATTTTATACTTACTTTTAACCAAGGTTCCCTCCCCAGAGTTCAATCAAAACCCAACAAATACATATGTGAGGTGATCAATCTAATGAATAAGCAATGAAAACAAGAAAGCATAAACGACCTTTAATGAAGAATTTAAAACTAGCATAAACAAACATACAAGCTTCAACATCAGCTATGGCCAAAATCCTAGTACAAGAGTTTAGCCACTCATGTTAAAGCAGAAAACTAAAGCATTCATCATTTGATTAAAAAACGTAAGTTAAAGAAAAACCTAGAATATGAACTTTATCTCCTCCCCCAAGAATAGTGAACAACTTAATCAATACGATTAAAGATTGTTAACAAAGTGCCCTAGATGTTATATTTATAAACAAGGCATCTAGTGACTCTTTTTCCCTTGTGAAGTACAACTTTTAAACTTTAAAATCCATCTCAGAGGGGCCCTGGTGCGCCACCCATGCCATCTAACAAGATTTCATCTTGAATTTCTTTTGAATTTTTACCTCTGGAGCGCCACTCCAGCCAATACACCAAGGTATTAGTCAAATTTTCTAATATTTTGAACTTGGCGCACCACTCCACTCAATGCACGAAAGTGTTGAAAAAATTTCCTTAGACCGAAATGCTTCTAGCACACCACTCTATTCGTCTCGTCAATGTGCTGATAAAATTTTCTTATAGAGTTGAGGACTTGGCGCGCCACGCCACCCAACGCTCCAACTTGAGCAAACTTTTCTCTTAAGTTGGGGGTCTGGCGCACCACGCCAACTCTCTTACCAGGCCAATTTTGCGAACTCTTCTTCCCTGCACATCTTGAGTCATTTTTGAGTCCTTTTTACTTGGTTTCCCACTAAAAACATCTAAAAACACTTGTTAGCCCACAAGACAAACATAAACATGAATTCATGCAGTTCCTAAGGATTATGATCTCAAAACAAGGTAAAATATAGGTAAAAACATGGAAAATTGGTATATGAATATACCCAACATCATCACTCCACACTTAAGCCATTGTTCATCCTTTTACAATCCTTACTTATGTGCATGAACATATTTTCCCACCACTTATCACCTTTATCAATTCTCACTCAAGAAACTACCACAAAGCATATAACTAAGTGATTCATCCATTCATACAATCCACATCAAGAATACATAGAAGTTCTCACATTCGAAACTTCATAACCTCTATAACTTACTCATCTTTTCAAAACAGCGCCGACATGATTATGTATGAAAAGTACAACACATAGTACACCAACTCTGACCATCTTATGCCCTCACTTATTTAGTGATGTTCCTTCTCTCATATTATCAATTCAAATCTTGGAACATAATAAGCAAGACATACTCACTCTCACAAATGATGAACCATACACATGCAACTTACCGTAGGCTTTCCCCTCACGTATAATTACACTACTTAATTACTTCAAATAGAGTAAGGTCATAAATACTTTCTTGGTTGTAATGTCAGATAAGGGATGGGTAGGAATGATTTTCTTTACTAGTGGATAACAGTCCTAAGCACTTTAAAATATTTTTTCGTCTTTCTTGTCCACCTCTTTTCTTAACTACTCACCCTTTCTTTTACTAATCCTCTTTTTCTTTTCTCATGCCCCTCTCATTATACTGCTTGACTGGTAGCTTCTGCTTATAAGTTCAACAAGAATAATCAACAATTAAGGATCTCTAATTTATGTTCTAGCAGCAAGTAGACAACATCTTTTTGTATGGGCACCCCTCTTTCTATATTCTCTTCTTTTGTCATCACTATTTTTTTCTTTCCCTTAACTTTTTCTACCTCGATGGACCTTCATTCTTAAATCTCAAAGTGCCTCAGACTATCTTTGGAGCAAATATTCTGAAGGCCATGCAACAAAGGGGATATGCTTCTTTTGTGGCTAAGAAGAAAATTAAGGCATTAATCTCAAAGGGGTTAACTAGGGATAGCATTAAGGAAGGCACAACAACAACGAACAAACTAGGTTATCAAAGAAATGCCTTAATCACATCTAGCCTCTTTAGCAACTAGCTATCCTATTCACTTATATGCAAGTTCTAGATGTTACATTATGTACAAAACAAAACAAAATCAAACACAACTCTCATGGCATTATGCTCTTAGTCGGTTTCTTATGGCTACATATCCACACAATCACATTGAATGAATCCTTCATTATTAAACCCTAAAAAGAATTCTTGAGTCAAGTTAAAGGAACTATGTATCTCTCATGGAATTCTCACATCTTATGAATTCACGATAACCACTTCATTTCTTGTAGCTTAGCTTCTAAGTGTAATTAAATTCACAAAAGCGGTATGTTTTACTCTACAACAAAAAATTTTAAAAAATATGACTAATTTTCCCACAAGACGGTCGTCAACCATCCATTGTTGGAAAAAGAAGTTTCTTCTCCTAAAAGCATTTAAAACTGCTCTTAAAAATGAAAAATTTACCCGGTTCAAAGGTCTCCCACTTCAGAAAAGAACCAAGGCAATAAGAAAAATCGAAGGGTAGGTAAGGCATGCCATTTTCACAAATTTTCAAAGAAAAACTTGATGGCATACTCATCTTTAGCCTCAAAATTTTGGAAGACATCCCGTCACCCAAAACTTAAAGTCATTCTCTATCCTCAGAGCTTCTATAAAAAAAATAAAACATGGGTGAAAAATACTCCCTGAGGCCCTCTAGGGCCTCGCTAGTGGCATGTCTCTTTGATTCATGGGTCGCATGACCCCGCACTAAAGCTCAAGATATGCTCCTTAACTTTGATTCTGGTACTCAAACTTCCCCTTCTCTTCCTACAAAACAAAAAAATGAAAGTGATACTATATAAAAATAATAAAATACAAATCGGGTTCTCTCCTAATAAGCTCCTGATTTAACGTCGTGGCACGATGCCATTAAGTTTCACCACTTTTCCTACCATTTTGAGCTTATAGATTTCACTCCTAATTTCTTTTCCAATTTTTTATATGCTCAAGGGGCGGTGGTGTAAACATGAAGGGACCAAGTAATAAATGTTGCATCTTGCCCTTCTTGGTCGGTAAATGAGGTATTCCGTCCATTTATATTCCAAGATGTCATGTTAAGAAGAGTGGTAAAATACTAAAAAAATAAATAAAAATGAAAATATGTATAATATACTTACAAAAATTAAATACTTGGTCAAATAACACTTGAAATATGCAACAACTAAAAACAAACATAAAATACTGAAGAGTGGAATAAATTTCTAAATCAAATACAATTAATAAATATTCAAGTCCCCGACAACGGTGCAAAAACTTAATATCACCTACTCACAAGTGCACGTGGTCGTCAAGTATTATAGGACGGTGAAGCCCCAATATCGATCCCTCGAAGACTTGTCAGATTAATTGCCTAAGGTTAACACATTATTCCACTATTCTAATAGAGACAGATGAACATGGAGAATGGTTTGGAGATTATACTACTAAATCTTGAAAAGTAAATTAACTAATGAATTGAACGCTCTTACACAAATATTGTAATTCAAATGATGATGAGAATCTAGGATCTTGGTACTTCGCCTTCAGGTTGAGTTTGAGGATTTGAATACGCTAGACTAACTCATCCTAAGGTTGCAAGTTGCAAGTTACCATCCCATTTCTCGCTATTCTCCCGAACATCAAGGAACTATCTCATGAACCCTAACGCCTATATCCCTATGGTGGCGAAATAAACATGAGATGATGGTTATGGCTACTTGGATTCAACTAAACAGGATTGAAGGGTATATTCCTATCCTCAACAACATCTCACTTGAATCCATTGCCCAAAGATCATTGAACCTATTCTATACTTACTTTTAACCCTCTTGGTTCCCTCTCTCGAGTTCAACCAAAAGCCAACAGATATATTCGTGAGGTGATCATTCTAATGAATATGCAATGAGAACAAGAACGAATAAACAACCTTTAATTAAGAATTAAAAACTAGCATAAAAAAACATCCAAACTTCAACCATCAGTTGTGGCCAAAACCATAGAACAAGGGTTTAGCTACTCATGTTCAAGTAGAAAACTAAAGCATTCATCATTCGATTAATAAAAATAAGTTAAAAATGAAAACCTAGAAAATGAACTCTATCTCTTCCCCCATGAACTGTGTACAACTTGATCAATATGATGAAAGATTGCTAATAAAATGCCATAGATATTATATTTATAAGCAAGGCATCCAATGACTCTTTTGCCTTTTAGAAGTACAACTTTTAAACTTGAAAATCCATCTCGGAATGGCCTTGTCATGCCACACCTGCCATCCTACTAGAGTTTGGCTTGAATTTCGTCTGATGGTTGACCTCTGGCGCTCTACTCCAGCCAAGGCACTAAGGTGTTAGTAAGATTTTCCAACGTTTTTAACCTGGTAAGCCACTCCACTCAATGCACAAAGGTGTTGGAAAAATTTTCTCTGTCTGGAATGCTTTTTGCGCGCCACTCTATCTATCTCGCCAAGTATTGATCAAATTTTATTCCATAGTTGAGGGCCTGGCCCGCCACGCCACCCAACACACCAGCTTGAGCATAATTTTCTCTGAAGTTGGGGGTTTGGCGCGCCATGCAAGGTATCTCACCAGGCATATTTTGACGAACTCTTTTTCCTTCACACCTAGGATTATTTTTGAGTCCTTTTTTCCTTGGTCTCCTGCTCAAAAGATATAAAAACACTTGTTAGCTCAAAACACACACATAACCATGAATTCATGAATTTCATAAGGATTATGAAGTCAAAACAAGGTAAAATATGCATAAAAATATGGCAAGTGGGCATAAGAATATTCCCAACATCACCACCCCACACTTAAGCCATTATTCGTCCTCGAACAATCCTTACTTATGTGTATCAACATCTTTTTCCACCACTCGTCACCTCTATCAATTCTCACTCAAGCAGCTAGCACATAGCATATAACTAAGTGATTCATCCATTTATACAATCCACATCAGGCATACACAAAAGTTTTCACATTTGAAACTACATAACCTATATAACTAACTCATCTTTTCAAAAAAGGGCCAACATGATTATGTATGAAAAATGCAACACATAGTACACCGACTCTAACCATCTTATGCACTCACTTATTTAGTTATGTTCCTTCCCTCATATTATTAATTCAAATCTTGGAACATAATAAGCAATATATACTCACTCTCACAACTGATGTATCATACACATGCAACATATCATAGTCTTGCCCCTTATGTATAATTACACTACTTAATAACTTCAAGAGAGTAAGACCATAAGGACTTTCATAGATGTACTGTTGGCTAAGGGACGGGTAGGACTGATTTTCTTTAGTAGTGGCTATAAGTCCTAAGAACTTTAAGACATTTTTCATCTTTCTTGTCCACCTCTTTTCTTAACTTCTTATCCTTTTCTTCGCTAATCCTGTATTTCTTTTCTCATGCTCCTCTCATTATACTACTTGACTTTTAATTTCTGCTTATAAGGTCAACAAGAATAATCAACCATTAAAGATGTCTCATTTATCTTCTAACAGCAAGTAGACAACATCTTCTTGTATGGGCACCCCTCTTTCTATTTTCTCTTCTTTTGCCATCACTATTTTTTTCTTCATTCCCTTACCTTTTTCTACATTGACCTTCATTCTTAAATCTCAAAGTGTCTCAGACTATCTTTGGATAAAACATTATGAAGGTCATGAAACAAAGGAGTTGGCTTCTTTTATGGCTAAGAAGAAAATTAAGGCTTGAAGCCTAAAGAGGTTAACTAGGGATATCATTAAGGAAGGTACAACATCAATGGACAAACTGGGTTTTCAAAGAAATGTTTTAATCACATCTGACCTCTTTAGCAACTAGCTATCCTATACACACTTAAGTAAGTTCTAGAAGTTACATTATGTACAACACACAACAAATCAAACTCACATCTCATAGCACCATGATCTTAGTCGGTTTCCTATGGCTACATATCTACACAATTACATTGAATAAGTCTTTCATTATTAAACCCTAAAAAAAATTTCTTGGGTCTAGATAAAGAACCTATGTGTCTGTAATGGAATTCTCACTTCTTATGCATTCATGATGACCACATTATTTATTCTAGCATAGCTTGTTACGCAATATCAAGATCACACAAGCGGTGATCTTTTACTCTATAACAAAAATTAAAAAATAAAAAGTATGACTAATTTTCTCTCCAGACGACCGTCAACCATCTATCGTAGGGAAAAGCCTTTTATTCTCCTAGAAAAATTAAAATTGATCCTAAAATTTAAAAATATACTCGATTCAAAGGTCTCCCACTTCAGAAAAGAACCAAGACCATAAGAAAAACTGAAAGGTAGGTAGACATGGAATTTTAAAAATATTCTTAAAGAAAAACTTGATGGCATACTCACCCATAACCTCAAAATTTTGGTAGACATCCCCTCACCCCACACTTAAAGTCATGATCTATCCTTAAAGCATCTATAAAATAAAATAAAACATGGGTGAGAAATACTCCCTGAGGCCCTATATGGCCTAGCTAGTAGAATGTCTCTTTGATTCATGGGTTGCACGACCCCACATTTAAGCTCAAAATGTGCACCTTAGCTTTGATTTTGGGTACTCAGACTTTTCCTTTTGTGCACATAAAAAAAAAGAAAAGCATCAATATATAAAAAATAATAAAAATTACACACTTACAAATTGGGCTGCCTCCTAACAAGAGCTTGATTTAATGTCACGGCATGATGCAATCAAGTTTCACCACTTTTCCTTCCATTTTAAGCTTATAAATTTCACCCGTAATTTCTTTTCAAAATTTTCATTTTGCTCAAGGGGCGGTGGTCTAAACATGAAGGGACCAAGTAATAAATATTGCATCTTGCCCTTCTTGGCCTTTAAATAAGGGATGTCATTATATCTCCTTGGCATAAGAAATTTTAGAATATAGGGCATTTTTCCTCATCTACACATCTCTCCATAGGCTTGTAAGGCCCTATTTATAGGTTTCCAACCAAAAACAATGTTGAAAAGCGTTTAAAATGAGGACCAATGCGACCTAACTCTAAGATTGAAGTATGATTGACGTCCTCAGTGGTATCCACCTCCTCAACATAAAGATCAACAAACAAAGAATAGTCTAATGGTTGGGATTCTTCTTCTTGTTCCATGAATTAGATAGTATCCACAATACTTTGTAGTTGGGCCTCAAACGCCTAAACTTTTTCATTCAAAAGAGCCTGTAGGTTATGGATACATGAGCCAAATTGGTCTATCTCTTATTTGAGATTCTTTTCTTCCACTTGAGGTTCCTCATGAGTATTGGCTAAGACCGTGACTTGCAAATTATTAGAAGTTGAGGCGTCAATCAACATATCTGTGAGTTTTTCTCTCATACTTTCTAAGGTTTTTCCTTATTCAGTAAGCTGCTCCCTCATTACTTCCATATGCTCCAGGATCAATTTTTCCATATCGCTCATTTGAGCAGGATGTTCTTCCTCTACATTACTCTTGTAAGCATAAAACACAACATGAGGATCATAATANCTTGTAAGCATAAAACACAACATGAGGATCATAATAGGGGTTTGGGGAGGGGAATAAGAATTTGGGCAGCTACTTCAATAGCAATCTAGACAACCACATACACCACAAGCATGATAGTGTTTCCGAAAGTGGGGTCCTCCACAATTCAGAAACGGATTATCAAAATATGAATACCCATCATTTGACCCATTTATAAACAAGATGTTGATAATGCTCAAACTCACACTCCTGACAAAGTATGAAAGGGATGTTGTCAATAATGAACCCAACAAAGGTTTGGGTCAAACCCAAAGGGAATATGGTAAGAAGTAGACTAATGCAAGTATTTAAGCTTTTAGGTATGTTATCTCCAAAAAAGGGGGGCTTATTGGAAACAGTTATAAAACAAGATTTAAAATCAGTTGTTGTCTATCAAGATTTGCAATTAACTTCGATAAGTGTTCCCCATTGGTTTAGGACTACTTCAAGTTTACACTCGTGATTTATCCCAATTCTTACTTATAGAACTGATAACTAACGTTCATCCAAACGACTGGTTCGTCCCTATTGGATGACTATACTCAATTATCGGGTTAGGTATCATGAGTGATTTCAATTTAACCATTATCTATTTGTTCCAAATTAACTATCCTGCAACCACATCTCAAGTTATACAGTGACCCATAAAGATCAAGGCTTTGTTGTGATTCTCTTTTCCTAATCTCTACTTCTCTAGATTCAAGAAAGTAATGAATTCAGGCAAGTCCTAAAATTTCACTGCGTTAAGAAACATTAAAGATGAAGAGAATACAATACAAGCATTTAGTATTCGTTTTGAATCACTTTTTGTAACCCTAGTTGGTTAATCTACCATGGTTCCCACAACCCTAGTTGTGGAGGTTTTAGCCTCTAATGTTGTAAGATTGTTATTAGCATTCATGGAAAAACACATAACTAAATACTTACAATGATGATGGAAAGAAAACCTGCTTTGAATATTGCAAGATTTGATGTTCACTAATCCAAGAACAACGAACAAAATCATAAAAGAAATCTCCAAAACTTGAATTAAAATTCACAACAACTTGTCCCTAATAGCGTCTAATTACTTCTCTGCGCTTCTCCTTACTGAAAATAACCTAAAAACTATTTATACAAATAATTGGAACCTTCTAGTAAATAAGCAAAGAAACTACCAAAAACTATCCCCGCCTTCACCTACGACCCGTAACAGCATTGTACGGGCCGTACCTTGACTCGTACATTTGCTGGCTTCTGCTGAATTTGGCTAAGTGTTGAGATATGGTATGACTCGTACTAAGAATCTACGAGTTGTGAAATATTCCCGTGTCTTGATCTTGCAATTGTTGGCATCTTCTGTAAACAATCACGGATGGAATGGTACAACTCATACCTTCATTCCACAATCCGTAACTCCTTCTTGTACCTTGAGTTCTCCTAGTCATCTATTCTTCTGGTCTGTTCTGCGGTTCCTTGGTACAGGTCTTTGGTAGGTTTCACAACCAGTGAGTGCCACCTGTACCAGGATACTTGGCATGTGCAGTCCTTTCTGGAACTGTTCACAACTACCATGGTACGACTCGTACCATGAGCCGTAACTTGCCTTTCCCTCATGATTTTCTCCTTGACCTTTCCACGATTCTCAGTATGGCTCATACAAAGATTCGTACTAAGCCTCTTTTTCTCATTTTCTCGATCTTTTGCACAATTCAGCTCCAATACCTATTTTCCCTTAAACAAAGTAAAAGCACCTCATATCCGTATAAACGCACCTAAATCGATGCTATTTTCCTAGTTTTAAGCGTCGAAAGTGTTGTAAACTCACAACACTTCAACACCCTAAACTTAAGACTTTTGTATGTCCTCAGGAAAAGAAGACAATAACTAAAAATGATGCTTAACTAGAAAGTAAACCTAGAATAACTACAGCCAACACAACAAAATTTGCACTATGCACCACACTCAACTATTGACCCTTTTTCTATTCAAATTAAGTCATCTATGCACACATGTAACTACAATAAATGACATATAGGGATCAAGATATGGCATCCAACTATCAGTACAGAAGTGAGCTATCACCAATGCTACTCACAAAGATAATTGGTAAAATGCAACACAAACCAGGTACCCTCACAATAAAAGAAGTCTCCAACACTCACATATATATAATGTAATGAACTTGGGACTAAACAAATGGGACTCTCACTCTACCAAAGAAGTTCCAAATACTACACATTGGATACCATAAGCTTTCCCTTATTTTCTCTTCTTCGGCTCTTCGGATAGATAAACTAGGATCACTGTAGGACTTTGTTTGTCTTGTAATGTAGGCTTCGGGATGGGTATGACAATATGGGATTTTAGTGACTAAACCCTCCTTGGCACTACTTACTTGTTGCCCCACTTTACACTTTTTACCCTATTTTCCACTTTTCCAACTTTTTCCTCTCTTTTCTCTATTTTATGCAATATATGGGTGAGGTATGTTTTCAACTTTTTCATTCCTTTTTTCTCCTATATTTTCTTTTAATTTTTTTATTTTTCATCTTTTTTTTTCTTTTCTTGTCACAACACACCTCATTTTTAACCCTTTTTCCATTATTTTCCTTTTTCACCTCGTCACGATCTATGCACCCCTAGTATAGCCACCCTCAACATAGACCTTTTGCCTGGGTTGAGGTTCATAATGTTCAAGGAAGGACCGGGGACAAAATAAGATCATTATAAAAAAAACATGTAAGGTTGAAGGTTAATCAAAGAAAAATGGTAAATATAAGGCTCAAAATCGGGATTAAGGGATTCATCATCATTTGTTAGGGTCATTTAGGCTAAGTGACTAATATATCAGTGAAAGCCTAAGATCACCTCCTAACCAACTATCCTAAAGCCTATGCAGAGAACAATAGGTCATGTTCTAGATCCTAAATGTAGTATCACACTAGGTATATAACCTCACTCACTCACGGGAATCTAGTTGTACCAAAAAAAATTTCAAGTAATTTTGTGAGAACTTTTTCTTCTTCTCCATCATTCAAGATATTATGTGAACAATACCGGATTACATTGACTCTACCTATCGTGTTTATGCTCGACTAAACTACAACTACTCATGATCATAGTTTAAATGGGACATAAAGATCCACAAAATTCATGCAATTTTAATTAAACTCCACAGCTAACATCAAATTTTTTCAACAAGGTCAACTTTTTTTTTCAAAACATCAAACTAGTGCATTTATTGGCTGCAAATTAATTCTAAGATACTTCTAATTAAACAAAACAACTGAAACACGCTGGTTCTACTAGATAACATGCTTGATGATAAAAAATACGGCAAGAAAAATCCTCGAACGAATCAAAAATCCCAAAAATACAAGTACACCCCCCCTTATGAAAAACATGTTTCATCCCCAAAGCATAAAATATATAAGAACAAGGGAAAGGGACATAACTATGTCGCACTAAGCGCCTTGTCATCCCGTGGAGGTGGTACCTCCGCTGCATTCGTGGCGCTAGTAGTGTTTGGCGCATTCAATTGTACATCTGTCGGGGGATTGGTTACCCCCGCATCATGCTTGGTCACTTTCGCGGCCTCAGGATTAAGTCTAGTGTAATGTGGCTCCATCGGAGGATCCTCGCCACCCACTATCACTCTCTGGGTAGTAGTGGAGCTTCCCGCTCCTCTGGCTCGTGTATCTCCGACATGTGTGCGCTGTGAGCTTGCAGGCTCTCTACTCTCACCCACTTTCTTTCTTTTTTCTTTTTCTTTTTCTTCTTCCTTGAGGGCTCATTTTCATCTTCCTCCAAGACCTTTTTTTACCTTTTTCTAGACTTGTACCCAACAGGACCCAATATGCCTCCAAGTCTAGCTCCTCATCAAGCTCAGCGTCCAAGTTCGGAAGAGTGGGAGCTGTTATAATCGTCGCCTGTCTAGAGCACAACTCGGTCACTTGGCTCAAAAGAATCCCCAACTCCTCCCTGAGGCTATTAGTGTCTGAATGCTCCGCCTAGCACTCATTCAACCTGCACTTGAATCTGTCTATCCACCCGTGCAACCCTCTCACGGCCTCCTCGATCTCTGCCTTTACCTAGGACTTGAAATTCTCCATTATTGATTTTATTTTTCTTTTTGCCACTGTCAGCCTCTTTGCTTAACTTATGGAGGAAGTAGTGAGGGACCAAAACATATCCAGCGGTGTCTGTCTCAAAAGACCCATTAGTGGTTTAGTAGAAGTGATGGGAGATGTCTTTGAATGACCGACCTCTGTAGCTGATGTCTCATCCTACTCCAATTAGGTGGGGACATTACCTGCACTCCCCTAGCTTCTTGTGGTACCGGGATTGCGGTCGGAAGTCTAGCCCGGTTCACCGAGTACATTTCATCCCGGATCAGCCCTATATCTACTATCCTCTAGCCTCCGATCTCTATATCAACATCTTTAAATAATTGGACACCAGCATCTCTATACAATAGGTAGATAAGGCTAGGAAACAGCGTGGTGGTTCTCAACCCAAGAGCACGATCGCGGATCTCATTGGCTATCACCTTTTGGATATTGGTCTCATACTAGGACATCATGCATGTTACTAGGCCTGCCCTATCCACACTCAGTGTATTGTCATTTACGTAGGCACCTATTTGTGGCAGACTAGTGTCCAATAGGCCTTCGCTTTAAAGTTCAGCGAATATTTGGTGACCTTCTTTCCACCAGCCACCGACTCGACTTCCTCCTTATCCTATACTATGATTCTAGCTGACCACCTAAGTTGGCTTTGTCTCTCCTCAACAAAAAACTATTTTATCCATTTCGTGGCATATATTCGGTGGTTGAACTCTGCTGCGGACGATGGAGCAATGAACTGCGGCCCATAAAGCATCCGTGTAATTATTTTCTCAAAAATCTTTACTTCTTGCCCCTGGACCAATACTTTGTCGAATTTGCGCTGCTCCATCAGCTTCTTGCCAAACTGTGCATTTTGCTCCAATGTCACATAATAATTAGCATAGAACTCCCTGGCCATCTCTGTACTGTATTGGTCAGGGGTCCTAGCCATCCACTCGAACCCGTAGAAGCTGAATATCCGTTTTATCTCCTCCACTCCATTCAAGGAACTGGTGAGGATACTTTTTTCTTCTTGGATACTATGCCTGGGGTGTTTCTTGGATGTAAGTGCCAAGCCCTGCTCATAAATTTCATGTGCCCTGGGCACCTGCCACCTCATAGTACACCTTCCTGAAGGTGGGGTCTGCTCAATTTCCTCAGCATCATCTCTTTCTTCAGACCCTGCCTCATTGTTTCCATCTTGGGATTGGGCCTCCTAGGACCCCTCATCATTATTGGAGTCAATCCTGAACTCTTGGACCTGTTCCTCTGCTCCCTCTTCAGACTGGGAAACAGTGACCGGAGCAGCAAAAATGGCTTCGACTTGTGCCTTTGCTTGAGCCCTAGTGGTCCGTGGCTTATCGGTATATGATGTCTCAACTTTGTACTCCTCCACCAAACAACTATGGGAGCTGCTTTCTTGATCAGAGTCGGACGGCCCATCTCTCAATGCCCTACGAGCAGCTATCTCCACTCTAACTTTCTTGTTTTGGGCAGATTTGGTTGCTCTTTTCTTCATCGTCATTGTACCTGTGGAGAAATATGGTTAGTATGTATGATCTGAGAAAAAGAAAGCAAGAAAATACCCTTTGAAGTTTTCCGTGAGTCTACAGTACGGGTCATACAATGGTGGTACGACTTGTACTAAGACTCATGATTTATAACAGTCCTGTCATGGATCCTAGGTACAGCTCATACGATGATGGTACCATTCATACTAAGACTTGTACTAAGGGATTCCTTGAATTATATGGCTCTGTATTTTTCTACGATTCATTTTACGGATCATACTTTATTTTGACGAGTCCTAGGTTGGGTTGTACAATCTCCTTTAGATTTTTTTACCCTGACTTCCTCAAGGCATGACAACCAGGTATGACTCGTAGGAGGATCCTACGAATAGTACAAAGCTTCATACCACCACTTTACATTTTTATTCACCTGGGACAGTCCCAACGAGTCATTCTACAAGTCATTGTGTGAAACCATGACTTGTAAGAAGACTCGTAAAGCCTGCCCTCATCTTTACTTTGTTCAGTTGTATAGAAAAACACTTTATTCGTTTTTAGGTACTCAGACTTCCCCATTTTATGCAATCAATGACCATTTTAGGTTTACCTAGTCCACTGCCAATATTCATCACACTCCCTAACTCATTAGATACAACTTTAGTTCAGTTGTTTGAGCATGCAAATTTCTACTCATTCAATCAAAATAACCCTAGCTACTGATCATCTTCCTCAACCCATTTACAACGAGCTCAAGGAATCACAGTGATCAAATGACTGTTTAAAAAAGTCAAGCCATTTTTCAATATATAACAGTATTACTTGCTTGATTTTCAAGTGTAATCTAGTGTTTCTTGCTTGATTCTGTGATTAGGGTAGCATTTTCAAGTGTGCAGATGCAATTTTGCACAATTTCACGCTCGAATAAATTGGAATTGTGAGTTACGGGTGTGTGGATGTTGGAGTGAGATTCGTAATTTTTCTTTATATGTTTGTGTGGGAGTGGAAGAGTGAGAAAGTTGATTTAAATACATTTAGGGAGGAATTTTGGATATCCGGGTTGATTCGGGTCAAAATGAATTATTTAGCCCATCACGACTCGTACCACGAGTCATAGGTTGGACCTATGGCAAGTCCCTTCGACTCATAGCATAAGACTAAGAGAACTTACCTGGGGACCTAAGAGCATAAGGTACGACCCGTACAATGATAATACGGTTTGTAAAATGACTCGTAAGTCACTTTCTCTGAAACTCCATACTTAGCATAATTCATGGTTACAGTGAGTACTACGACCCATACAAACTTGGAATGAGTCGTAGTGATCAATCGTAACATGAACTTTTGCCTCTGCTTTTTACCACGATTAGTACTACAGCCCGTAAAATCATCCTACGAGTCGTACTTTGGCTCGTAATACTAGTCTGGTTTGCAATTTTTCCCACCTTTTTTCGTTTTACTTGAATACTGAACACACATAAGTTAAATTACTTGGGTTGCCTCCTAAGAAGCGCATGATCTAACATCACGGCACGACACAGGTGCTCTGGTTACTAAGACTTCACCACACCACCATATGGGTTGCCTCCCAAGAAGCGCCTGATTTAACGTCGTAGCACGACGCAAGCCTCTTGACTACTCAGAATTCGTCAAGACACTCATAATCAACATAAATTGCTGATACAACCCTGAACATGTTATGCTGCTTCATTGACCGACAAACATTGAAAGTGATCTCCACTTTATTCTATCTAAATTTTTATTGGTCGGCTTTCACATCTACGAAGGCTCTCCCAGTGGCCAGGAATGATTGCCTCAAAATAATGGAAACCTCAAAATCAACCTCGCAATCAAGAATCACAAAGTCTGCTAGGATGAGAAAGCGATCCACCTTGACAAGTACATCATCTAGAATCCCCACTGGATTTTTAACTGTGCGTTCTGCCATCAATTATCACATCGAGGTCGGTGTAGGGGCTCCCAAGCCCAACTGTTTGAACACAACCAATGAAATCAAGTTGATGCTTTCTCCCAAGTCACATAGTTCCTTAGCAAACTCGGAATCACCAATTGTACACGAGATGGTGAAGGCACCTGGATCCTCCTTCTTCTGAGCAAGGACCCGTGAAGCTATGGCACTGCAATGATGCAAGTTACCTATCGACATATAGCTCAGGGACCTTTTCTTGGTAACAAAGTTCTTCATAAATTTGGCATACCCAGGAATCTGCTCCAATGCCTCAACCAATGGTATTTTTACCGAAAGATGTTTAAGCATGGATAGAAATTTTTGAAACTTACCATCTTCTACCTTTTTCTTCATCCTTTGAGGAAACGGTAGCGGTGTTCGAGGGATAGCCTTATAGATTTTCATGCCCCCTTGTTTCTTATACTTTTCAGCATCAGACTCCTTTTCACCAACTAGAGCCTCAGTCAACTCAGCCTCTTCCTTAAGCTCTTGCTCAGCAACCTCAACATCCTGATCTATCACGATCTCTTTCTTCCTTTGCATTTAAACTACAACCAGCAGAGGGGGATCAACTGTGGCATTCATTAGATTTTGCACTCTGTTGCTACATAGTGCTCCCTTTTTCCTAGGGTTCAGGGATGCCGATAGTTGAACCAGTTGCTTCTCTATTCACTTGATAGATGTGGCATGCGACTCAACTTTCTGTCCCATGCCAGGTATATCTCCACGAATGTCTTTCATCTTCTCTAGTGGATCTCACCTTCTTGAGCATCTCAGCCATCATGCTCTCAAATTTTTATGGTCAAACCTTATCTCCACGAATGACTTTCATATTCTCTAGTGGATCTCACCTTCTTGAGCATCTCAGCCATCATGCTCTCAAATTTTTATGGTCAAACCTCGCCCTCACATGCATTAGAAGGCACATACAATCCTGTCTGGTGGTCGCGGTAACCATCATTCCTTCTCTATTCTCCCTCTCGCTCATAACCTCGGCTACTATCTTTGTACCCATTACGGTTGTAGTTGTCCTAACATTAGTTCCAACCTTGATTTTTGAAACCTTAGCACCACGTGCCCTGTCCAAACCCTTGGGCATTGGCCCAAAAACCTACCACCTGGTTGGCCAAAAAGTTTGCCTCCTCCTTGGAATCTGAATTCTCATGCCCTAGTTCCTGTCCCTGAGCTCCCACTATATTTACCTTTTTGGCCCAAGCACCCATGATATGCTTCATGAGCAGGTCTAATGATATATGAATGTTGGCCAATTCCTGATCACAATCCTCCTCCTTCTTTCATTGGTCTACAGTCATACGAACAACATATGTACCTGCTGCTACTGCTTCTGCTTCCTGGTGTGCCAGGCCCTGTTAGTTTTCGTCACTCTGTTAAGGGTAGTGGCAGCTTATTCCCACGTGTGACTTATCAGTTCTTTTCCTGCCACAGTATCTTCTATAGCTTTCCTGTTATTATTTAATGACCTGTAGAAAATATCCAACAAACTGTCATATGGAATATTAAGGTTTGGGCACTTGGTCAACTTCGTTTTTAAAACTCAACTAGGTTTCATGATGTGCCTCCATTTTTTGTTGTTGGAAGTTATAGATTTCATCCTTAAGTTGTAGCATCCTGCAGGGTTGGAAGAACCTCTCTAGAAAAGCCTGTTTGTGCTCCCTCCAATTGGTAATTGAGTCATTGGACAACTTTGATAACCATAGAGTGGCCTCTCCAAAAAGAGAGAAGGGGAAGTGTGACACCCCGAAAGTCCTAGAGATAAGAACCTAAAGTTAGAAGAAGCTCAACAAAAAAGTCTGTAGAAATTTTCCTCAGAACGAGTCAGGGAAAGACTTGTTAGGAGACCTAACGGGTCGTGTTTTGGCTCGTGATGAAATTTAAGGAGGGGATGGCAAGCGCAGTGGCCACGGACGACCTTACGGGTCATCTTGCCTGGAAATGATTCTTTAGGTTGGTCATTGGGTAATGAATCAAGTGAGAAGTTAGTGTAGTTAATTGAAGGATGTGATGAGTCGTTAAGTGTGGGAACGACTCGTCATGCCCGTCGTTAGATGGGAAGAGTTGAAATTGTGAAGTAGTCTTCCAGTGCACTCGACGAATGGGTCTAATGAGTCATTGCGTGGAGTAACGACTCATTACGTTGATCGTGTTTTGAAGAATGATAAAACTATGTGAATTTTCCAGTGTGCTTAACGGCGAGATGACGAGTCGTTGGATGGGACGACGACTCATTACTTGAGTCGTGACTCCAGATTCAAGGAAAATTCCAGTTTTCTTCAGGGACATTTTTGTAAACTCCTATGCTTTAAACTTTTAAACTACGTCATTTTGTATATTGTCTGGGACATTTTAAGGATTTCTACAAGCCTAAACCCTCATTCTCTCAAGATATCTTTCAAGATCTTCTTCTTCCTCTCCTCTCAAGATTCAAGAACTTCACCAAGGTGCTCATCAAGCTTTAAGGGAATTTTGAGCTGGGTCTCTCTACCAGGTATGCGGGTTTTTCAGCAAGGATACTTGATCTCGGGAAAAATAGCATGCTCGAGTGATGCTTTATAACTTAGTTTCGTCTTGTTTATCGACTTAATTATATGCATTTTCATGTATTTCTATGTAA
>JACEIK010000169.1:114264-129286 GCA_018107945.1 Datura stramonium | reverse complement strand
GGAAGTAATATTTAAGATCGGAGTACAAAAATAACTGATTTTTTTTTAAAGAAAATAAGCATCAAACAATGTAAAAGAAAACAAAACAAGGACGTAGGAACTTGAAGTGATTGGTTTTAGTGCGAAATATGGCCAATAGTTCTGTAAATACATACAAAATCATAGTAACTTATATATTAATCAACTTTTATCAAGTAGAAAGGAATTATAGTTAAATTAACTTATATATTAATTTAATATAAAACTGAAAAAATATATTTCTTAATTTATTTAGTTATCTGCGTAATAATGCAACATTGAATCAGTGATATTATGTTTAATTTTGTCTAATTTAAGGGCAAAGTTATATATTTTGAAGATAAAATATAAAATAAGAATATGAATACTAACAATAAATCGATAAAAATATTTAATTCATTTAAATGTGGTTATCTTGAGAACATTTATGTATTATTTACAGGGTTGTTCATATTAGTATTCTTATATTTCTAATTTCTATATTAAAAAATCTTATGGTTTGATAAATTTAATATTATAATTTGACTTATTTTAAAGTTTCACAATATGAGAGGAAGAGTTTAATTACATTTCATTATTTTATAATGAAATTATTTACAAGAAATATGATTCAAATCAATAATTTAAACCGATAATTGAGTGTGGATTAATAGTTTTGACTATTGGTTTAATATTTTAGTTGAGCTAGTTCTATATGTTTTTTCTCTTTTCACCAACTTTTTTCTAGCTAAACATACTTATGACGTATGAGATATTTCATGTGAGATCTGCAGTTAACCCAATAACCGAACCGATAACGATTAATAACCGATTAACCAACAACCGATAAACCGATATCTGCCAGTTTCTTTAGCAGTTTAGGATATGCACAAATCGATATGCTTAGATAAGTAAAATCGATAATTTTGAAACTAGAGCCGATATGCAACCTATTTTTACAATAGATTACGAAAATTTACACAAAATATATAGCATAAAAAGTTATTGAGGAGAAGTTTATGCCATTAAACTTAACATCTTATAAATAAGTTTAGGAAGGTCAATTTCAGGTATTTTACAATTTATATATATATATATATATATATATATATATATATATATTGAATCGAAGGTTAAATAGTAGTGGATTGAGTTTAGATTGCTTTATGGGTTGACTAGGACAAGATTATTAGATGAGTTACTTTTCCAAGCTTAGCTCATTTAGAATATAACTCATATCAACTCATTAAAACTTTGAGCGAATCAAATGAATTTAGCTAAATTTGTCACCCTAGTTTCATCTGTAGTCATAACACCCATAGGGTTTACCTTTGGGGTGGCAAATGCGGTTAAACTCATTTGACCCGTCTAATTCATCCTACATTTTATGGATTGGGCATATAACAATTTCTAGATGAATTTGTTTGAGCATAACTCATCTTGACCCATGAAATATGCTAGCCCAAGTTCAACCCATCAGTCAGCCCAAACTCAACCTATTTATATTAGAAAAAAAGAGTGTTTCAAATTTTTGTAGTAAAGATATATCTGTATAGGTAAAAAGAAAAGTTAAATACTTTTTTTTTACGAGTGTCGCTATAAACCTCTAGTAGTAGGATCAATATTTTGAGATGATTGAAGTATTTCTTTTTATTTGAAATTGAATCTTGTAATTATAGCCTATTTTAAGAAGAAATTTTGTAATTTATTAAAAAAAAATTAAAAAATGTAAAAATCGGCAAATCGTGTTTATATTTTAGATAATGTACAGTCATTTATTGTTTCAAAAATGACTAATATTATCCTTGACTACTTTTGTACATTAAGAGTTGCAAAAATATACGAAGTTTTAAAATTATAATAAAATTATATTTTAATGTGTATTAATATAAATCTTTTTGTATCATATATGATATGTATGAAGACTTTTGAATATTTGTTTGAGGAATACTTCCCATTATTGAAACTTTAAAATAAAAGAAGAGAATTTGGATCAGGTGGGTGGGTTGGATTATGATCATTATTTAGCTCATCTTAACCCAAGCAATCTTGGGCAGGGTTGAGCAATGCTTCCAATTTATTAATCGAAAACTTACATAGTTTCACATAAAAAGTAAAGTATTTACATACAAATATCCCTTTGCTTTGATGCCTCAGAAATAATTCTGTAAAAATCACACTTATTTTATTTATTCTTTTTAGGGTTGGCGATATCTTGATGTCGGCGCTCCATCTTTTTCTTTTCTGTCTTGGCATCATTATCATGGTATTAGTTTATTCTTTTCTCTGCTTTTTAATTATTCCTTTTTAAATTAATTTAAGTTTTGTTACTATTTTTAGTCTTATTTTTATTATTTTTTTATTTTACATTTTTAATAAAAAAAATTAAATATAGTAGCTAACTATATTTAGAATATTAAAAATATATAACAAAATTAAAAATATTTTTAATAATTTAATTACAACAAGAAGTAATTTACAACAAAAAAATACTAAAATCATTAACTTATTTATTAATATCAAAATAATATGAGAAAATATAATTTTATATCATTTTTCAAATCATTATTATTTTTTCATCTCAAGCTTCTAGGCATAATTTTTTCATAAATAAGATAAAAAAAATAAAAAAATTTTTTATTTTTTTTATTTTTTTTAGTTTTTTTATATTTTTTATTCTTTATCTTTTTCTCTTATTTTATTAATTTAATTCAAAAATTAAAAACTTAAAAACTTCAAATTGTATATTTAAAAAAATTAAAAATATTTTTAATCTTATTTATTTCTTAACTTTTTAAAAAACATTATCTAATCCTTTTTTTTTTATTTTTTCATAACCTATTTCATTTTTTTTCTCTTTTTAAATTCTACTTTTAATTTTTAATTTCATTGAGGTATCCTCTGATAAATCCAGTGAAGACTCTTACGTCTCCGCGATAATCACAGTCATCCATATGCGCATGGTATCGCTGGGAGAGTACCGTCTTTCAATAAAGCGGCTCTTTATTATTTGTGATCTTATCGCAGCTATATTTATATATTGGCGTAGTATCGCCAGGTAGTCTTTATTGACACTCTTTAGTATATGATACCATCACAGTATATAATATCTTGTATGCTCATGTGGAGGATTGTTTTGATCGGCTTGATAAGACAACTTGAGTCTTTCTGTAATCTGGCTCCTTAGTATATGTTATATATTAGCGTAGAATCATTAAAGGTTGGCTTGAGTCCTTTAGAGAGAAAATCCTCAGTCCTTAGTGATACAATAATAGTATGTTTATATACGATCGTAGTATTATCATTAAAGTCTGCTTTAGTTCTCGATAATCTTTCAATCACCCCGGTATATTTATATATTGTCATGGTATCATTTAAGTCTCTTCAATCCTTGAGACACTCGCCCGGTCACTTAATTATACGAAAATCAAAATATCATAATGTTATGGTATCATTGAAGTCTCTTCGGTCTCGATGATGCCCAATACAGCGTATATCATATATTATCGCTGATATCGTTGTGGTCTTCTTACATCTTCGCTAGGCAGGCTCTTGTCGCCAGTAATCTGGCTGTTATATCTATACTAGCATGATATCATTAAGTGCAATTTCGGTCTTTCGGTGGCTTCTCAATCTTGTGCGTATAATATGTATATCTTTGTAAGTGGTATCGGTGAGGTTCAACCCCGATCCTTCGGTGAAACATTCCTTAGTCACTACATGATCTGTCGCATCGTATTTATATCTTGGTGTGGTATCATTTGAGGTTCAAGTCAGCCGGTGAGACTCCTCCCGGTCATAAGCAATCTGTGGCATTATATTTATATACGCCTTGATATCGTGAGAGTCCTGCTTGGTCTTCAATAGGCAATCTTGTGGCTTTTTCGTAATCAAAATGTGATATCACCTCTGATATTATAGTATCATTTGAAGTACATTTCGGTATATTGATACCGTAAATAACATATTTACGTATTGTTATGGTATCATTAAAGTCTTTGATCTTGATGAGAGCCAATCTTGATCCTCTGTAATCCTTCATATTATATACATATATTAGTATAAAATCGTGGAATTAGGCTTCCAATCGGCTGGTGAGAAAATGCCCAGTTCTCAATGATTAAATATGATATCTCTATATACTGTAAATGGAATCACTGAAATTACACTTCATTAAACCCGATGATACCAAGTAATAATATATTTATATCACAGAGTATTGTATTATTGAGGTTTGCTTGATCTCGCGTCTGTGAAAATATATTTATATCGGCGTAGTATCGTTGAGGGTATGCTACGTCCTTGATCGGACATACCGATTATACGTGATACCAATATAAGTATATATATATATACGCGTGGTATCATTCGGGTTTACAACCGTCGTCAAAGAAACATATCAGTCTCTATGATGCACGCATGGTATATATCATACTGACATGGTATTATAGAATTTACGCTTAATTTTAATTTTTATATTAATTCTAGCAAGTTAATTTTTATAAAAATAATTTAAAAAATTAGGTCATATTTTAGATATAACTTTCTATTTTCATTTGTAACAACAAAAAATTTCTTTATCACTTTATGTTTAATAAATGAACAGTGGACTTTATCTTTTTAATTACTTTTTATTGTAGTCTAGTTATATATATATATATATATTTTTTTTTTTTTTTTTATTTTATTAATAAATATCTTTAAAAAAAAACATTTATTTTAAAAAAATACAAAATATATAAAAGGGAATTTTTTTAAAAAAATGCTAATCCTACAAAAAAAGTAAAAATAATCAGGAAAAAACAGAAAAATAAATAAAATAAAATAAAATAAAAATAAGGAAAAAATTATAAAAATGTTACCTAATAATATCTCTAATAAAGAATAAAAAAAGGATAAAAATAATAAATAAGAAAAGAACAAAACAATGAATGAATGGATAAAAACAATAAATAAAATGACAAAGGCAATAAATGCAAGGACAAAGAAAAAGAAAAAAGAGAGAGAAAGAAGCACTCCAACATGCAAGTGGGGAGTATTTGGGTAAATATTTTGTCCCAAATATGAAAAGGGACAATCAAGGAGAGTAATTAGTTTATTTTACTGGGATATTTTGTCTTGCTATTTCCTTTATTAATGCAGCCATTTAACCCACCCATTTCCACCTCTTATTTTACACTAGCTAGATGCATATTTTGAGGGTGTTGTGAAATTGAGATGAAAGCTAATAAAGAATAAAAAAAGGATAAAAATAATAAATAAGAAAAGAACAAAACAATGAATGAATGGATAAAAACAATAAATAAAATGACAAAGGCAATAAATGCAAGGACAAAAAGAAAAAGAAAAAAAAAGAGAGAAAGAAGCACTCCAACATGCAAAGTGAGGGGGTATTTGGGGTAAATATTTTGTCCCAAATATGAAAAGGGACAAATCAAGGTAATTAGTTTATTTTACTGGGATATTTTGTGTACTATTTCCTTTATTAATACAACCCATTTTAACCCACCCATTTTCCACCTCTTGTTTACACCATAGCTAAGTATGGGTTCTTCAACAAATTTTGCTCCAAGAGTTGTATAAGTATCTTTCACTTCTAAGAAATGGGTAAGTGTTGATCGAGATAAACAAAGAGAAGCAAGTCTTTGCCTAGCCATACTGCTGACCATGTTGAGTATGTGATAGATTGTCATGAACTATGTTGCTCAGACTGGTTCACGGGTATGTATCCGGTTCAGTTGCATGATAGTATCCTCATAAATATTTTTGCTAAATTTTATTAGTATATTTGGAGAAATCACACCAAGTACCGGCACTCTAGTCACATCGATGGGCACAGGTATGTCAGACAAATGAAGAATCTGCGCAACATAAGTGATGAAAGAGAGATTGGAGAAAGAAAGGAATTGATGATTACAACAAGTGAGCTGCAATTATCAACATCCGTTAATATAGCAGCTTTTCATCAATATGGCAAGAAGATGAAAGTCATCAGCTACCACCAAGTATATCAATATGAAACTTGTATGTACAACAAGATCATCGATGAGGAAGGTGATTCATGCTTTGTAAAGCAACTTATCAGCACTAAAACAGTAAGGCTTAAGCAGTTGCAGCTTTTTCTTCCGCCATTTCTGACACTGGAAGAAGGGTGCAGATGAGGTTGCGATCTCCATACACATTGTCCACTCGTCCTGAAAGTACAATCACAAGTAAATTTTCATCAATACCAAGATATAAGACTCTCTCTCCCATTTTAACTGTTGTTTTAGCTCAATTTCAGGCTCACTAATAAAGAACATAATAAATACAAATTTATAGTTTACCAAGTTACCTTGATTTAATAAAAGTAGATTTGATGTTTCCTCTCAAATATCGTGCATTCTTCCTTAATATTAAGGTATAGTTGGAAACAATAGCTAACTTTAGTCTTGAATTCCTTAAGTGGCAATTATTTTGGGACAATCTTTTTTGAGCTAAAGCCTAAAGCACGACAGTTAAAATGGGACAAAAGGAGTAGCTTTTTCTTAGTAAACTTGACAAGGAGAAAAACAATTAAGTAACGCAATTACAAAGAACAGGAAAATCAATATTGCAATATAGTTCAATAAATGTAAGAATTGTAGATTTCAGCAGATACTTTGAACTTTTTTCAATCATCTTACTGGTTCTATTCATATGGACTTGCAAATTTCCTCTTCCTAGGTTTAACAGTTGCACTATATTCATGATCAGAACCCTATGGACAAGAGAGACAGAGAGGAAAAATACATTGTTTCTCCTCTAACATGTGTCTGGTAAAACTGATATTTTCATTTCTAGTACACAAGACTTGATAGAAAACAGCTTTTTAGAGTAGTTCTGCTGTAAAGGACATGTTAAGGGAAAGTTCCCCGCATGTCATCAGTTGCTAGTTAGTCCAGAAGCTGTCATTATGTAGGATGATTACGTGAAAACTAATGAGTTTTCAAATGAAGTTTTGGTAGAATCGATAATGAAAAGGAAAAAAATTGTGCATGTACGTATAGATTGGATGTTTAAATTTTGAGTATAAGGTTATAATTTCCACACTGATTGCTATTATGTTTTGGAAGTTTTGAAAATGAATTCACCAGTAAGATAAAACTCAGCACTAAGTGCTCAAAAGTATATTTTTTGCTGAACACCTCTACATTTCAATGTATCACTGAATAGGACGAAAAAATCTAATACTTCAGTATTTAGCTAACGTTAAGTTTGTAGGTTTAAATTGGAGTTGCAAAAGAGATGGTAAAGACCTGTAGTTGGCCAGAATTTGGCACTCCTTAGCCAGGGAGCAGGGTACGCAGCATATTCCCGAGAATATGGTTTTGTCCATGCATCTGCCATGAGCATTGATGGTGGATGAGGAGCCCCCTGCAACACAAGTCTCGATTAATATCTCCTGATTTATGCAACAGTACGAACAGACAAACATTTCATTTAAAACTAATCTACAAGAAAAAATAACACATATATACCTTGAGAACATTGTTGTTAATATCAACATTCCCTTTCTCAATCTGAGCAATTTCTTCTCTGATGGAGATGAGTGCGTCGCAAAACCTGTCTAGTTCCGCCTGCATAATATACAGCTACTTCAGGACCACCAAATAAAAACTATACTGTGGGTGCTAATGAAACTTTTTTCCTGTATCATTCAATATGCATCCTTGTATTATACCTTGCTTTCACTTTCAGTAGGTTCAATCATAAGTGTACCAGGAACTGGCCAGGACATAGTAGGCCCATGAAATCCATAGTCAATAAGACGTTTAGCAACATCTTCAGGTTCTATCCCAGCAGAATTCTGAAAGATCAAGATCGCACAAGATTTAGTACACTATAACAACCAGCAAAAAAGGGAGGACTGAATTGGAAATGATTCAAAAAAAACTACCTTAAAGCCCCTCAGGTCAATGATAAACTCATGGGCACAAGTTCCATTGACACCTCGGAAGAGAACTTGGTAGTGCTTCTGTTGATTAGAAAATATGATCAGCTAAGCAGAATACCCAAATAAAACACTTGTTGCATGACAAACTGTTTAGCCTATGATGAATGAAGACAGGCATAGCAAGTCCGAGAAACAGAAAAGCAGAAAATTCAACTCAAATAGAATATGAGAAATAAAAGAACAAAGACCTCCAAACGCTTAGCCATGTAGTTTGCATTCAGGATAGCTATCTTTGATGCATCTGTAAGTCCCTTCGACCCCATCATGGCAATGTAGGTATATGAAATCGGCAAAATAAGTGCTGAACCCCAGGGTGCGGCAGAAATAGTACCAAGTGGCTGACTCTTGTCGGGGGATGGGATCCCTCCAGTTGGCACCTTCAGGAGAATCACAGGCCGGTGAATTGACAAATGTTTGCAAGTTTGATAATCGCAATATTATTTTTAAGAAACAAATAAATCTAACAAAGAACGAGGCAACAGGACCTAGAGAGTGTTATGTAGTGAAGTAACTGGTGGTTATCAAGGACATACCACAGGGTGTGATGGCAAATATGGTGCCAAGTGCTTCTTCACTCCAATTGGACCCATTCCAGGACCTCCTCCACCATGAGGAATGCAGAATGTTTTATGGAGATTCAGATGACAAACATCAGCACCAATAAAGCCAGGGCTTGTCAAACCAACCTGTAAAGAAAAATTAGCAATGAATGAAAAAGGCTGTACAACACCGGTATCTACTCTCCCTCAAAAAAAAGGAAACGGCCAACAACAAAGTGATATAGTCAGTAGCTGAACCAAAACTAAATTTTGATAATGTAATTGAGGAGTAAATAGAAGAAAGATAATATGCATAAGTTAAAAACAACAGATATCATATTGTCCAGAAAGTTCTATTGACCCCAGCCAAGCTCCTGTTTAAACCTTTAACCAAGGTAAGCAAACCAGAAAGAGAGAGCTTCAGACTTGACCGCACAGGACATAGCATGACTTCACAAAAGTCAGAGCAAACCAAACTGCAGAAAATCACACTATCTCACACATCATGCGGGACAACTATCAAAGCATCCAGGTAAAGAAGAAGAGGAGAAAAGGATAGGAGGGAAAATATGAGGTTCATTACCTAATCCAAAGACATCATTCTCTTAAGATATAAGGTCTGACTTCAAAAACTGTTGACCTAGAATTTATTGAGATATAATGGTCTTACCACTAAACAGACTCAATGACAAGTAAAATCTACAAGAATTAAAATGATGAAATGTTTGCATCTCAGTTTATACACTCTAGACTAATAAGCAGTAAATCTGAGGAAGAAAAGTTACAGCATGAGAGGTTAGGAGTTCATATGAGGTAATTACCTGTGCATTCATGTTAGCTCCATCCATGTACACCTGACCACCATTTTCATGGATTATCTTACATATCTCGTCAATTCCTTCCTCATACACTCCATGTGTTGATGGGTACGTAACCTGAAATTTAATTAAGATTTAAGTAAATACAACCAATACAGAAAGGTGTCAGAAAATAGTAGCACGTGATTTACCATGAGAGCAGCAAGGTTATTCTTATTTGCCTCAGCAGCCTTCCTCAACTCTTCAATATTAATGTTTCCTTTTGCATCTGTCCCAACAGCAACAATTTTCATCCCACACATTGCAGCACTTGCGGGATTTGTTCCATGTGCTGATACAGGGATGATGCATACATTGCGGTGATGGTCACCCCTCGACTGCGGAAAAACTCAAAATTCAATTATACTAGCCAAAAGCTTTACAGAGTCTAACTAACGGTTTAGGAGGAAAACAAAGAGAAGAATCAGATAAGTAAAAATTATAATTGTATGGCCACTAGCATCCCGTTATGGTAAATCAAGCGTTCTGGGAAGATTAAAATTCTATAGCCTTCTACAACTCCATGAAGGATAACAGATGTCAAGTAGTAACTAGATGGAATTAAAGATCTTCACGAACAATGGTGTTTTGTCAGGTGATATTCCCTAATACTCCCTCTGTTCCCTTTTACTAGTCCTCTGTTGACTTGGCACTCCCCTTAAAATATCATGTAATAACGATTTGTTTTACAAAATTACCCATATTAACTATGTTTTGGAAATCAAAATTAAAATTGACTACTTATACTTTATGTAGTTACTTAATGATAAGGGTAATACTGGGAGAAGATAATATATCTCTCTTGATTTTATAAAATGGACAAGTAAAAGGGAAAAGTTATTTTTGGTATAAACGACTAGTAAAAGCGAACGGTATTTGATAGCTGAAAATAGTAAAGGAAGGGTTTGGAATGGAATAATATCAATTCATACAGAAGAAAAGGTTAGCATGTGCAGTATTTTTCTACCAATTTAGCTCTTCAAACGCTTCACAAATACAATCTTAATTAAGTTCATTATGAACCTTAATCTTGTAAGTTTTAGCTCGGAATAAGAGAGCTTAAATCAAATCCGTAAGCAACTATTCATTTAGATTGTGACGAGTACCATATGATATGCACGAATAACCATCAATCCAGCATATTCTCCAGCAGCACCAGCATTAGGCTGCAAGGAGAAGGAATCAAAACCTGTAATTGTACACAATAGGTCACCCAAATCATTGAACATTTCCTGCAAGAAAGAATGTAACGGTCTTGATTAGTTCTTCTGTTTCTGCAGTTTGCAAGCAGCAATGCATCTAAGCTGTAACAACCTGATAGCCAGCTGCCTGTTCACTGGGTGCAAAAGGGTGAATATTTGTGAAGTTAGGCCATGTCACTGGCATCATCTCTGTTGTGGCATTCAATTTCATTGTGCAGGAGCCCAAAGGAATCATGCTATGGCACAAGGAGAGGTCCTTTGATTGCAGCTTATAAAGGTACCTCAGCAACTCGTGCTCAGTATGGTACCTAAATCATCAATGTACCAATTAAACTAGCACTAACGTTACAGGATAAAGATGGTTAAAAACATTAAAGAAGGCCTTACGAGTTGAATATTTGGTGAGTCAAATATGGAGTCTGCCTTGTAAGTCCAGAAGGAATGAGATTCTCAACCTCTTGTGCAATTGATTGAGCAGAGAAATTAACCTATTAACGGCATCAAAGATAAGAATACACTATGTATACATTGAGTTGCTACCAGCAGCATGGATAGGGGAGTAATGATACTCACTGGTTTTCCCAAGGCAAAAACTTTAAATAGATTGTCCACATCTTCTAAGGTAGTAGTTTCATCAAAAGATACAGTTATCTGAAACAAAAAAAGGGGTTCACTTAAGCAAAACATAAATTTAGGAGCATCGATAAGTTTAAAATCAAAACAAGAAAAACTAGCTAGACTTACAGTATTATTGTCCACAATGCGCAAGTTAATGCCATTCTTGTAAGCAACATCAGCAATTGCTTTTGCATCAGAACACTTAACTTTCACAGTGTCAAAGAATGGAAGATCCTGAACTTCTACCGTTCCTAGCTTTTTGAGACCAGCAGAAAATGTTCCGGCAAGACCATGAACACGTTGGGCAATGGTTTTTAGCCCCTCAGGTCCATGATAGACAGCATACATTGCAGCCATGTTGGCAAGCAAAGCCTGCATAATAAAAGGACAATAAAAAATAAATCAATAAAAGAAATAAATTGCATAATGTCATGCATCAGCACCTTCTAATGCACATATGAGAGTTAGATAATCTGTTGCAAGAAAACTAGATTTTGATTTGTTTTTAATCCTCACTGCTCATGTCCAGACAAACATTGTATACAAGCAGAAAGTAAACATTTTTCAAACCAGTTTTATTTACTACTACAATATAAGAATGTCATGTAATAGAGAATCTAGGAGACCTAAATATAGGTATAGCATAGATCTTATTGAAAACAGTAGTTCACTCAGTACCTGTGCTGTGCAAATGTTACTGGTAGCCTTGTCCCTACGGATGTGTTGTTCCCTGGTCTGCATTGCCATACGCAGAGCAGGTTTCCCTAAAGAATCGACACTGACACCAATAATTCTTCCAGGCATCATTCTTTTGTATTCTTGGGAAGTTGCCAAGAAAGCTGCATGAGGGCCTCCATAACCCATAGGCACTCCAAACCTCTGAGCAGAACCAACAACAATATCTGCTCCAAGTTCACCAGGAGGTTTCAACATTGTCAAGGCCAGAAGATCAGATGCCATAACAACCTTCACTCCATGAGCATGTGCATTCTTAATGAACTCTCCATAATCCAAGATTTCACCTTCCGTGCCCGGATACTGAACTAGTACCCCACAAACATCACCAGACTTGTAATCGATGTCCTTAAGATCTACGGTGACTACCTTAAGATCAAATCCATCAGCTCTAGTCTTACAAATATCAATAGTCTGAGGGTGACAATTGTTTGCAATAAGGAAAGTTTTCTTTTTCCCCTTGAGAATATTGTTACACATGGCCATAGCCTCAGCTGCTGCGGTCCCTTCATCTAATAAAGATGCATTGGACATTGGCAAACCAGTAAGATCTGTAACCATGGTCTGATAATTCAGCAGGGACTCGAGACGTCCCTGGGAAATCTCAGCCTGGTAAGGAGTGTACTGAGTGTACCAAGCAGGGTTCTCCATTAGATTTCTCAATATAACAGGTGGTACGAAAGTGTTATAATATCCCATCCCAATATATGACTTAAAAACCTTATTCTTAGAGGCCAATTTTTGCATATGGTCAATCATTTGTGCCTCAGTCAATCCAGCATCAAACTTAGGCAACTTCATGGATTCACTACGAATAGATTGAGGCACAGTGGCATCGATAAGGGCATCCAGGCTTTGGAAACCACAAAACTCAGCCATTTTGGTTTGTTCTTCAGGGGTGGCGGAGTTGTGTCGGCGTGGGAAAGTGTCACTAGGCTTCAATGCCTCAACAGATATTGATCGAACTTGTTGGGAATTGAAAGATTTTCCACGCAACACATGATTCCTAGACTGAAATGAGTAAGGCGACAATGAAGATACGTACCTTGAAGGCCTATACAATGCTGGGGATGATGGGATTTCACTGGCACGGCTCTGTTTTGATTCCGATACCAACCGTTTCAGAATTGCCCGGTTTGCCAATTTTCTAGCACGCTCCATTTTTTCGTTTTTTCTTGCCAGAAAGGTTATCAAGATTTGTAAAGAAGAAGAAACCACCCCCAGAAAGGGATGAAAGATGTGAAAAGTTGACAAAGCCTTAAGCTTTGCTTTTCACTATATATAGATATATATATATATGTGTGTATATATTTGATCCTCCTAGTTGTGTATGATGTTTATTTATGGAACAAAAAAGTGGGTGGTGGAAATGGGTTGTTGAGGATACCGTCTTTACACAAGGTAATCTTTTTATATTAATCTGCCTCCATAATTATTATTTTATACAATTTTCTTGGGAATTACTACCAAAATTTAGATCTGGGTGGGGGTGGTGGGTGAAGGAAGAGTGAAGTGACACTAGGCACCAATTTGGAGGAAAAGGACAGAAGATTTTTGCTTCAGTTGGATCTTGTTTTTCTATGAGCCAATAGTTTTAGTGTCCTCTTCTTTTCTCTTAGTGGATTTATCAATAATAGGGAAAATAATAAGGGTGTTTTTGAGGAGGTGAAATTTGTATGGAAGGGAATGAATGGAGGTGGATTGAATTTCAATGGATGAAATTGAATTAAAGATTTCTTTTTCCTATTTAGAAATTGTTGCTGTACATAGTAAATGAAATCAAAGCTGAAATTTGAGTTGGATTTTTTCTAAAACAATAGTTTGGAAGATTGGATTGGATTGTTTCTGGGTTGGCAAAATATTCAACACTTGTTGCTTATCTTGATCCATCACCTCACAATTTCACACTTGAAGCCAAAGATCATATTACCTTTTTCCCATATATATGGAGATGTATGTGTGTGGAAGTAAATATTAACACATGGAGACTCTAAGTGGATATTATCACTCCGCGTGAAACAAAATTACAAAAAATAAAAAAAATAAAAAAAGAATTATTATGGGATGAAAGTAAAGGCAGGAGTTTGTGAAGGATACTTGAGATTTCATTGATTTGGTATCTTGAACCAGAATAAGGAGAAATATCATGATAGAATCGTATAGATGGATATCTATTAATTATACTTAATGTTCAATTGAATTGAATAGTATCTAAGTGGACAGTTACTACTTCACATAGAGGATAGAGGTATGCACTTTATTTACACTCCATATTTATATCAAAATTTATTATATAAAATCTATGAATTCTCTATGATATTATTGAAAAATATAATTTTGACAGATTTTCATCAAAAGATTCAGGTCTTATTTGTCTGCAATTTATGAAAATTTGACTTTGAATGGTTTAGACCTTTGATCATTAAGTGCATTAGTTTCATTAAGATTTAAGCACTTATTTGGTCTGAATATGTCTTAATCATTAAGATACAGAACAAATTCTTAATATTAGTAAGAGGTATATTTGTGTGGATAATTTTTAGCATCGCACTGTCCCCAACTGCCAGCCACCACCATTAACCACCTTTATTATCACAACTATCACCATCATTACCATCGCCAACTATCAGCCATCACCATCACTAACCACCTTTGCCACCATTGTCAAACACCATTATCATCGTCAGCCACCCCTGACATCACAACAACCATTGACAATCACCACTGTTGTCAACCACTACTTTCAATAGTTACTATACGTACCACTTCCATCATTAATTACATACACTGCCGCCGCCACCGTCATCACCGTGGCCGCCACCTTTACCACCACTACAAACAATCCTTACTATCAACCACCTTTACCATCACAATTAGCACCACCCAAACTACTACCAACACATCGTCAACCACACACATTCTTCAGCTACTACTATCAATACTACCAACTACTAACATCAACCAACTTCACCATCACAACCGCCATTATCAACTGTCACTATAACGTCAGTCACTACGGCACCAACCAACCAGATCACGGTAACTATCACCACCACAAATTATTAGTCACTAACACCAGTTATTACTACGACCATAACG
>JACEIK010000169.1:66712-77100 GCA_018107945.1 Datura stramonium | reverse complement strand
CTAGACAGCATGGTGGCCTTGTCGGCCCGCATAGGTTCCTTGTTATGAGTATGTCTCTGGTTAGCTGTTATTACATGCACAGGTGGCTATAGGCCCAGTCTGCCGGAGGCTGTGTTTACAGCCGTTATATAGCCCGTTGTTCCCAGAAATCAGAAATAGAGCCAGCCAGGCACCAGATGTGCCTAGGCCTACCAGTTAGCAATCCAGGTCCTACCAGGGCACCAGGTGCCAGTCATACCCCCCAAGGCGGGGCGTGACAAATACATACCTGATAGATTGGATGATAACAAATCACATTAGTAAAATAATTAGTTGATAGAATTCATGTCTCAACCTTGAGACCAATGATGCCCCTTTACGATTGCTTATAAGTGTTCATGTGAAAACACTGCAGGTGGATTTTATATCCGTCACATGAAATAAGTTAAGCATAATAATAAAGGATTGAATTAATCAATAAATTAAATTGTCAGAGATTTGATTTAATTGATTGGTATCGGTAATTCTAATATGGGGAATTAAATAATATTTAATGTTATATTTCGAAATTAAATCGAGGAGTGCAATTATAGATTTTTAATGAAATAATCTGTAATTTATTATGATAGGATTAATTCATTTATTTATGAATTAATATCATAATTGGAAGCCTCAATTAATAAATCTGCGGTTCCTACAATACCTGATTAATTAATGTGTTTGAAAAATGAAAAGGAGTATTCAAGAAGCAGTTAAATTGACTAAATTTTACTGGGCTTCTAGAATGGTAAACTCTGGTACATGTTTTATGATAAGTCTTTGAAAATAAATATAGGAAAAATTATTTAAAACGTGCAAAATTTGGTGGAGAGAATGATTGCTTCACGTTTGTCACTTTCTATTGAAAAACTTGGTTATAAGTAACCAGTTCTTCAACGTTGAAGATCATCCTTTTCAAAATAGTAAAAGAGGCTTGTCCACTCAAGTTTCATTAGAAAGATTAATCAAGTTTTAGTAGAAGATTGCAGACCTAGATTGTTCGGTTGTTGACGGACTGTGTGAAGGCTTCAAAAGATTAGTGTTTTCGACAATTTTATTTTATGTTATCTAGTTACCATGAAAGTGTAGTGATCCATGTTTAGGCCTCCTGTGTATATGAATTGTATGTTCTATCAAATTTATAGTGAGGTCATACGGATGAGGTTAATTTGAGTTAGATATAAAAATACAAAAATAAATTAAAGATAAATCAAATGACAATGAGTAAAGAAATAGTCAGATGATTTAAGCTATAGATGTCCCTGATGAACTGGAAACTATGTTTGATAAAGAAAGAAAATAAAGTGGCCAAACCAAATAGTGTCTCGTATTCAGTGTTTTCTATCCTCCCTTTAATACAAATGTAGATCTTTATATAGGTCCTGATATGCTTAAGGTGTTCAAATCTGACAATCATTGTGTATTAAACCTGATTTTAATGAGCAATAAATTACATGTAATACTGGTGTAGTAACGTATAGCGATGTCTCCAGTATGACCGTTCAACTTCTATTTTTCTCCTATCTTTTCCTCCGATTTTTTGCTTACTTCAATGTTTGTTCCTTCGTTAATACTTATTTACTCTGGAATGCTGACTATATCGATTCTTGAAATTACGTGGTATGTGAGAGACATGTGTCCTCTTCTCAGTTGGTCCACATGTTAGTCTATTTTTACCGTATACAAGAGAATGATTATTTTGGGCCTAAAGTATATTTAGGGTAATATAATTTAAAAATCGAGTCATTTAAATTAATTACATTCATATCATGTTATTTTTTCTTTAAAACATTAAATCAAATCGAACCAAATCTCGATTTGAAATTCAATACACGCTATTAAAAATTAAAGAATTGATTCAAACTTAAAAAAATCTAAGTCAAAAAATCGAATGCACTCCATCATGTTGAGCACTTCCCCTTTCTTTCGAGTTCAGCACTTAATGGGTAAAAAATTTAAGCAAAAATATCAAAAGGGTAATTTACTTGGGTTATGTACCAAAGGGAATTATGTCGTGGGAATTCCCACGTCCAACAACAATTTGACGTCCCCTGTTAATGTAACAGAATAATAAAATGAAGTGCGAGGCTTGAAACGCTTTACCCCCTTTGGTACATAACTCAAGTAAATTACTCTTTTAACATTTTTGCTTAAAACTTTTACCGATTAGGTACCGAACTCCCTTTCTTTCCCTGCACGCGATTGGAAACAGGGAGAAATACAAAATTTTAAGAGGAAAGAGAGAAAATTACCCCCTCTTTCCCATGTTATTTATTCACTTTTTCTTTCATATGTCTTTCAAAAAATTATAAATAAAATAATTTTATTAATTTATTCTTTAACTTTTTTTAATATATTTTATTTATGTGTCTTATTTATTAATATCAGAATTGATAATGGAAGAACTTTTTTAAAACTTTACAATATTTATATTTTCAAAAGAAATTAATATGGTAAAATATGAAAATTTTAATAATGTGGACAAATAATATTGGAAGGATGATATACTTTCTTGGAATTTTACGACAATATCATATTGGCCCCAAATAATTAGAATTTTATTCTCTCTGTTTTTCCTTTTGGAGATATTCTTTTAATAGGGTATGATGAGTTAAATGATTAATGGAACAAAATCATTATGAAAGCAATCATATCCATAACCGTTCTCCAACATAAACATGTTGATGAAACAAAATAATTCAACATTACAGAATGAATCCCAATAACATGTGCAGTGTTCTAGATAATAATCATAAATAAGAAATTTACATGAATATTAATTAATTAATAGATACTCATTGAACAACAACCATTGAACTGCAAAAGATTACCTACTCACTCCTCATGCCCATAAAGGCAATATCAACAATTAGAGGTATACTTGGACGTTCATCAAGATTTGAAAACAAATATTCATAAATCTTTTAGAAACTCAAACAAATTGGATCACTGACAACTACTACTCTGATGAAGAATTCAACTTTACACATTTAGGAAGCACTTGGCTAATTTTAAGTTGTTAGATTCTTGCAACCTTTGGAACATCAACAGGGAACTGGTGAATTTCATCCATCCAGGGATTTTTCTCCTTGGCTGGATTTATACTTCTCAAAGCCTTCCAAACTGCACTGTTACACTTAAATCCTGAACCAAATGCTATCTGCCACGTTCGGTCTCCCCTCTTGATCCTTCCTTTGGCTTCCGAGTAGGCCAATTCGTACCAAAGGGAGCTGCTTGAAGTGTTCCCAAATCGGTTAAGTGTCATTCTTGAAGGCTCCATGTGCCAATCAGAAAGCTGCAGGTTTTTCTCTAGTTCATCTAGTACAGCTCTTCCACCAGCATGAATGCAGAAATGCTCAAAGGCCAACTTAAAATCAGGGATATAAGGCCTTATCTTCATCTTCAATAGCTTTCTCCCCACCAATGTTGCAAAGAAAAGAAACTGCTCAGACATAGGAAGCACAAGAGGACCCAATGTTGTGATGTTTGTCTTCAGAGCATCACCAGCTACTGCCATGAGCTCCTTTGACAGAGAGACTCCAACTTTTCCATCTGAATCTTCCATTTGGTAGACACATGTAAAGCACTTATCATCAGCACCCTTGTGGGTTCTGACGGTATGGACCAGCTGGTACTTTGATCTTCTTCGATCGAATCTTTTGTTTGAGAGCAATACAGCAGCACCTCCCATTCGGAATAGGCAATTCGGAAGGAGCATGGATTTCTCATTACCAAAATACCAGTTCAAAGTGATGTTTTCCATGCTAAGCACTAAGGCATAAGTGTTGGGATGGACTTGAAGAAGATCTTTAGCAAGATCAATTGAGATCAAACCAGCACTACAACCCATTCCACCGAGATTGAAGCTAATAATGTTCCCCCTAAGTTTGTAATGGTTGACAATCATTGCAGACAAAGAAGGGGTCGGGTTAAACAAGCTGCAATTTACTACTAGAATTCCAATATCCTTAGGCTTAACAGAGGCTTTAGCGAGAAGTTCATCAATGGCACCAAACATGACAGCCTCAGCTTCTTTTCTTGCTTCCGCCATACAAGGATTTGGTGGTACTCTAGTCACAGATTCAGGGAGATAAGTTGAATCACCAAGACCAGACCTCTCAACAATTTTCCTTTGAAATTCAAGGTTTCCATCTGAAAATGTTCCAACGGACTTGGACATATCCAAGAAATTCTCCCTTGTGCACTTCCTAGCATCTTCCGGTTTATAGCACGAGAAATTGACGAGGTAGACCGGGCGAGGACGGGTAATGAAATAGACAGTAGACAGGAAGACCAAAAGGGTGGAGCAAATGACAACAGATATGAGATTGAACCTAAGCTGATCCCAAAGAACATAAAGGTGATTGGGTGAGAATGTCGAGAGTTGAGCAGCAATGATAACAGCCAGTGGTGACAAAAACAGGTACTTTCCATGGGTAACGAGGTAATGGTATCCAAGTTTAACATACTTCAGTTTCACAGATTGTTTGAAATCAGGAAGCTTTCTTGAATAAGAAGGTGGATTTCCTGGTGTTTCTGGCGTAGATTCATTCATCCTGATGAAATTCTAACAACCCAAAATCAAGGGCAGATAAACAAGATTGGCTATATTTATGGTCAATGTTTACCCACGAACGTCGACTTTCCCCAAAAATTTCAGTTTTGTAGGAGCAGACAAGGTTGAATTTTTACAACATTGTAAGGGTCGTTTAACAACAAAGGGGCAACAATAGTCAAGAACAAGTAGGAGTGTTTCACAAGAATATCTCACCAGGAAAAGCAGCCCAAAAATCAAACAACCTCCTGCAGGAAAAGAACAACAAACATCAATCTGACTAAACGTACAACTGCTAAAGATCCACTCAAATTGGTACTGAAAAAAACACAGGCAAACAAATTTCAAAATTTTAAGCAAGGAGACAAAGAAAAAAAGAACCCATCTTAAAACAACCATTTATGGAACTAAAATAAATTTTAATATATGGAAAACAAACCTCAATCAATGCATAATACACAACGCAGTACACTTGAGATGGTTTTCAAATTGGTACAGTGATCAGATTATTTATATGTAAAGAGTGCTGTTACACTCTGAAATTGGGATTGCATTCATATTAAAAGGATAGACACGTTGGCATTCTGTAGTTGTACTCTACAATAGAGCTGTGGGGTCCTCCTTTTGGGCCGTCAGTATGAAAATATGTTTTTATTGAGAAAATTATTTTCCTATTACTTACTTTGGGTAGAATAAAATATATCTTTCCTTGTTTTATTTCCTTACTTCCTTCTCACTATCTTAAAATATTTTCATTCAGTTTTAATTTAATGCTTTCTAAAATTATGATTATTAAATAATATATTTTATTTAGAAGATAGACCAAACACGAAGAAAATCTACTCTTTTAAAAAATAGATTTGTGACTTTGACTATAATGGTGCGTCTTGGAAAAGAAAATGGACGTTTGCACTTCCGTAAGCATTGGGCAAATGCGTTAATTGATTCCTAGAATCTTCTTTTCTTATTTATAATTTCAGAGAGGTTCTTTTCAAATTTCGCGACGTAACTCACTTACTTTCAATGTAAATGTATAGTGTATTATATTATACTTATATTCTGTAACAACTCTTTTATTTATTAATAACAACTTTACCATTAAAATTCTTTTGTTCACCAAAACATCTCAACTCTTTTAATTAATGAATTGTAAGAATATCTTATTTCATGATTTTATTAATTAAGAATAATAAACACCTGTAGGGCAATTTTCTATGTCCACCTTGTTCTTAAGGATAGAAAATTAACTTATTAATAAATTTTAATAATAATATCGTAGATCCTATCGTATGTTTTTGTCATGTATAACTTTATGATCACATTAACAATTATGGTCCTCAGTCTCTCTTTTGTCGATAACACATTCTCGACTATGCTCCTCCCTCGCCAAAATCCAATTTAATTGAGAGATATGATATCCTCAAATGTGGGGGATAGTATCAAATACTACCAGGCTATATCGTAATGCACAGTGATCTATAACGTGGGGGGTAGCATTACCCGCTACCAATCTAATATCATAGTGGGTCCACTACCAGGCTATATCGTTACTAGCTTTCTTTAAAACTTTCATAACACACAATGCCGAGACTGTAATTGGCACACATGGCCTATAACTCTTATCTTACTGACTTAGCTTCTCAAGCCTTTAACCAATCAACCATATTAACCATACATTTTGGGTCATAGTAGGTTTTCTTGCTAGCTTCGCCATCATTTTTCTACCATTATCTATTACACATCACACACTTATTTGGGAGAGACTAATAAAGAATGCCATAGGGAGCTTAGTATCTTCCGATCCGCAATAGAGATTTGAGCAGAAATGTAGACAATCTTTAGTTGTATGGAATACTTTTCAAAAAGTTTTATAATAACAAGAACAACATACTCAATATAGCCTCACAAGTAGTTGGAATGTACATAATTTGGGTTGGTTCGAGTTTTTCAAATATCAAATCAAATTAATTGTGTTGGATTTTTAAATTTATAAATCCAACCAAACCAACAAAAGCCAAATTTTTTTAACTTCAGCTTTTTCAGTTTTCACGAATTTTTTAGGATAAAATTCATACAAAACATATAATTTGTACTTGAAATATTTCTTTAAAACCATAATAACGTATAACTATCAAAGACATTTATTAATTAATAAAATAACGTAAAATACGAGATGAGTGATGAAATTGCATAACATAAATATCGCTAATTTTAAACCATAATGAAACTGATCATACTCTAAGGCCTCATCTGTTTGCACTTAATGGAGGTCTGAATCTGAATGGTTCAGACCTTAGACTATTAAGTGCATTTGTTTTCATTAAGATTTAAGCACTTATTTGGTTTGAATATTTCTTAATCATTAAAATCTGGAATAGAGACTTAATATCATTAAGAGTTATGTTTGTATGTATAATTTTCACTATCATTATGTCCACAACCAGTAATTATCACCACTAACCACCTATGTCATCACAACCACTACCAGCATCACTGTCGCCAACCACCAACCACCTTTGCCACCATTGTCAACAACCATTATTGTCGTCAACAACCATTACTGTCACTCGTTACCACATGTACCACCTCTATCGCTATAGTTATATCTGTTACTACCACCACCATCACCACCAACAGCTATAGTTATATATACTACCGCCACGACCATCACCACTGTCACTGTTGTCACCGCCGCCACCTCTACCACACTTATTTGTCATTATCATCACTGTGGTCAATCTCTACTACCAACCGCCTCCACCATCACAACTAGCACCGCCATCAACTATACCACCGACATATCGTCAACCACCGCCATTAACACCGCCAACTACTAACATCAACCAACTTCACCATCACAACCTCCACTATTAACCACCACCATCATGTCAGTCACTGCAACATCAATCACCTCCATCATCACAATTATCACCATGTCATTGATAGTAACTACCACCACCACCATTAGTAGCCACTAACACCAATTATTACCATCACCACTATAAACCATCTTCACCATCACTAGCAAACATAAATATTTTTTTTTTATTAAATTAATATTTTTCTTATATCTAATTATTTTTTATTTGAATTATATATTTACTTTGTTTACAAATAATTAAAGTATGCATATTCAGATGCTGAAAAATAAACAATCTTAATCATGCAGTGTTTAGATTTAAAGACAACATTTTAATCATTCAGATATGCATTCAGATTCAGACATCTTAATCTTAATTAAAACAAATGAAGCCTAAAAGTAATAAGTCATGTCAAACTAAGTACGACATTAAGTATTAGTTACATAACTAAATATTTAAAGAAAAAAATTAAGTTATATGTTGTCACTGTAGATTCACCTAGTGTTAAAATTATTTCTTTTGTTAGCATTAGTATTGATTTGATTTTGGTTTGGACTTTATTTGAATTAGTAACATGCATATATGATCTATAAAACTAATTGGATCATTCAAAATTCTTAGTTCAAGCTTGAATTATCATATGTTAAATGACAAAAACTATAAAAAGTTTAAGAAGTATTTGTAAATTACATAAAATATTTATAAAAATTATATACATGTAATGTCAGGTTGGTTTGATTCGATTTTCTTTATTTTTAAAGTTAAATCAAATCAACTCAATTAGTCGATTTTTTTTCAACACCAAATCAAATCAAACCAAATCACTAGTCGAATTTTTTCTCTCAATTTGACTCAGGTTATAACTTTAGTGCGATTTGTCAGTTTTCTTTGTACACTCCTGCCCACAAGTATAATCTGAGAAAAATAGGGTGTGTGCAGATCTTACCTCTATCTTTATGAGGTAGAGAGGTTGTTTTCCCTAGACTCTTGGCTCAAAAAAAATAAAAGTACATAACGGAGGATGACTAAAACAAAAATTAAGATCGGAACATCCTTCTTAATGAAATTTTATATACTCAAGGTAGTCAAGTTGAAAAATATTTTTGTTGTCATCTCTTGAAGTTGATTCCAAAAAACTTTACAGATTTTTCCATCGAGGTTGCTGCCAGAGCAGAATGACTGGTAGATGCATTGCTTGTTGAATCAATCACGTGGGTTGTTGCTCTGTCATATCAATTCGATATATAACCACACAGATTAATAAATATTGAAGGTTTTAATTCTTCAAATTCATGAATATTACAGATTTAATAAGTTAGTAAGTTTTTAAATCTTCAAACTGATTTTACTTAATACCAATTGGATATAATAGATTNTTTTATATCTTCAAACTGATTTTTATTTATCATAAATAGATCTAATAAATCATTGAAATTTTTATATTTTCAAACTGATTATTATTTCTCATGATTTAATAAAACAGTGAAGTTTTTATATTTTCAAATTGATTTTTAAATAAAAAATAATTCAATAAATCAGAAAAAAAATTTATATCTTCAAATCGATTATTAAATCATAGTAGAAAATCACGCAGATTTTAATCTCCAAGATCGGAGTAGAAAACTACAAAGGTTTTAGTCTCCAAACAATATTTAATATCAAAAACAAAATATAAACTAAGTTTCTTAAGCTTGTTATCCTTGTTGTATTCGATAAAATAAAATACTGAAAACTTTAAATAAATTTAAAACCAACGGTGAAGATGAAACAAAATTATATTCGAGTCCAACGAATTCACAATGTGTCCTTCAGAAACTAATCCCCTTCTAGTATTCGAGGTATAATATTATTTTCTTCCAGGATAAAACAGATAAACCACACTGATGTAGCAGTACTTCAAAGCTCAATGTACAACGAACACAAAGAACAGTCAAATCACACAGAGAACTTACTTTGAAAGTGCAGAAAATATTAAAGAAAAAAGTAGAGTTATTCAGAACTTTTGTAAGTAAATATTGATGAAATGGACAAGCATTTATAGCGAACAAAGAATAGTGTAAACATGTGTTATTGCGCCTTTTTAGAAAAATCACTTATCTATTCAACATAAAAAGGTGCTATTCAAATTACATCCATTCTCCCGATATCTTTTCAAAAAACACTTAATTCATTTCTCATTCACACTTCTTCAAAAAACCCAATAATATATTCACCAAATAGATAAAACTCCACTACATTCATTGCCACTTCAACCAAATTATTCAATATATATATCATAAACATAAAGTAGTGTTCATCAAGACTAGAGATCACATATTACATAAATTTACTGGACTTTAGAGCAGTCAATGTTGGGGCTAATTTTATAAGGAACAGTGACATCACATTTGCTAAGAAGTGTAGCAGCCTTGCTAGTATCAATACTGCTGCCAAGACTTGCTGCCCCTGATTTCAGGCAGGAACATACCCCCTGTCGGCCCGCGGTGGTACTAGCCGCTGTGTAGAGGGACTGAATCCCGCTGCAGCAGCCGGCTGGCGCTGCCTGGTTGCTACCTCCCATGAGGTAGCTGAGGCAGGGCATTAGCTTAGAGTACACTGTGTTGCATGAGATTGCAGCTTCTGCATGGGGTGAAATGACCACCATGCATAATGACCACCATGCATAGGAGGAAACAAAATGCTGAAATATTTTGCATTTGGGAGAAAGCCATTGTATTGGAGAATTAAATGATGATCTCTTCTACACTGGATTGGATTTGGGATGCTTAGGCAATATTGTTCTGAAGATCAATGAATTTATAGACAAAGTCTTAGTGGAGTAGGTGAGTCCATTTTGTATTCGTGCATGAAATATTGTAAAGTGGGGATGTGCTAGTTTAAAATACTTTTTCCATTTTAAATTAGTTGTCTTTTTTAGCTCTCGAGAATTGTTATCAACACTTAAGTTAAAATAT